>JACXSJ010000731.1:0-145900 GCA_014851325.1 Pentalonia nigronervosa
TACTATGTACCTATACAAAGTGTGTCATTCTGCACACAATCATTTAAGTCTTCGAAAAAAACGCTTACACTCACACGCGCACACGAGATAATCGATCCGGACGGAAAATCTAATAACATAAATCCAAACATGAATAAAATTTCGCTTGTTGGGGGTAGGAATAAAAAAAAAATCGAGTTTAACGATTAAAAATCGTATACTTATCGCCAAGTCAATATTATTATCGTTTTTATAATATTATAAGCTGTTACTATACGCGGCAACAGCGGATAATTACGCGTGCCTACACGTGCGCATCTTAAGTATTCTAGCTGACTTTAGTACGTTTCGGCCCGTTTCTATACTAACGACCGTTCGGAATTATTAATGGCAATGTGTGTACCTACATCATATTTTATCGTACAGTAACTGACAAACGTGTACACCATAAGACGTATAATAATGATAATAATTAATATTATCTGCCAAACAATAAACAAATTATTGTGCATTATTGATTATACGAATGTACCCATAAAATATAATATTGTATGTGTGTGATATAAAACCATCTGAATCTGGATGATTAGTTTGTGTGTTTGGTCGCCTATAATATAGCTTCCTATTATTACTCAATAATCCGTTCGATCAAATCGGACGCAACGCAAATTTTATGATATAGTTAACAAAATAATATTATATTGTTGTTTAGTAAAATGAAACCGCAATCATATAAAAACCATTTAATTATTTATAAGTAAAAATTAAAGCAACATTGATACTTTATTTTGCTGTATACCTACACATCGATAGTTATTTAATATTAAAATATAACGACACATTATTATGTTCGTTTCGATTTTTGTTGGCCAATGTCACCCGCGTAGTTCAACAATAAATTATATACCTGTTGTATAGCACCGGTACAGAATATAATCAGTTATGTATTGGGGTTTCAAAACGGTTTTATTTTTATAATTCTAAAAAAAAAAAAACTATAATAAATAATGTACATACGTTTATTTTCACAAACAGGTTATGCGTGCGTATAGCTACTAATGATAATAATATTTTAAACGTGCAGAACATGAAGGCATACAGAGAATATTATTTTGTTTACGATTAACGTTTCCTATTCCTCGTACTTACACTAATTTATGGTTCCAATCAATTCGCAATGCTTGTTAGAATATTGGACGAATAATATTTGATGTCCTACACACGGGTACCCATACCGAATATACCGTGGTTTTTGTAAAACCATACGATAAAGAAAATATAAAATATTTTAATACATAGTACTTTCTTTTTTTACGAAAAATTATAATATTATGCATTCGTTAAAATAGTGTTTACGAACTATACGAGCGGTATGTGTACTCTGCAGTACGTCTATACGATAACACATTTTCTTATAGAAATTGACGATAAATTATATAATATTATAATATGCAGTATTATTTGTTCAAGACTACACGGGAACAATTAACCTTCAATAAGTCGCGCGGGATCAGAGTATGGATTATTCCGTCATGCAGGATCAACATTTTCCTTGATTAAAATCAATTATTTATTTTTAACATATAGTGTTCAATTCATTTTGAATTTAAAAATATTTAAATTCAATTTTTTTTTTTTAAAAAAATGTTAATGATATACACGGAAACTTAATAAAATCCCATCACTTTTACACTACTTGAAATAATATTAAAATAACATAGGTTAATGTTAATGGAGCAATATTTTACCACGCGTAGCCTACAACAGACTGGTTATTGTGCAAGCAGTGGTAAATCTGATAGTTAAGTACTTTTTTAATTTAATTTAAAAAAAAATTTTTTTTGCTTATCAATTTAATAAAATTATATATATGTAGGAGGATACTAAGATTGGTAGCTTGTCACAAGTCCTAAAAAAGTGTGAAAACATTGGTGTCCGTAGTACATGTCATGTAGTATATGTCACCTTATAAGTACCATATAAACGTCACGTCCGCAACTCGCATAGTTTTCAATACTTCGTTGGCAACTACAAGAAACACCGGATATTAACGACGGAATGATTCGCTGCAGAGTTTGCGTAAGAGCGTTTGTCCTTGCGATGTGATTTAAAAATACAATCCAGGGACAATAAAATATTATATATTTACTTTTAAATTATTACACTATTATCATCATCATTATTATTATTATTATGGTATGAAGTGCAACGGACACGTGAAATTAAAGTGTGTCTATACAATATGTTTATGTATAATATTGGATGCAACAGTTAGATGACACGTAGTATTTTATTAAAAATATATATAAATATAATATACGTGCAGTAAATACTTGATATATTATTTACTATTTGCTATGCGAAAACATCGCATTGTAAATAATACGCTACCTAATATATACATGAGAAAAAAAATTGAATTACGAAACTCCGCCTGCGGGACATCATAACTGTTGCAAAACTGCTTGGTTTTCCGTCCATCCGCTGCAACTGCAGTCCGAGAATGTACCGATGCACCGCACTGCACATATAATTACTATATAGCAGGCTACGTCATTCAATCCCGAGAGTAGTTGAAATCGACGTACTATTACATTATGTTAATATGATGGTTTTACGTTTGTTTATTTTATTAATCATTTAATTTATGATATTATCGTAGCAGCTATTTCGAGTAAAATATAATTTACGAACGCAAAAACGTTTATTATTAGATTATCGAATGCAGCATTCGACTAACTGAATTTCAAACAGTATAACATTTTGTAGTACCTATGTGAAGTTTGAATTCTTATAGGTTATCACTAGTAGCACAACTACACAAAAAAATGTTCATAAAAATTATTATACTTTGATTGTTGAGTTTTTTCGGAGCTCCATTTTATGTTACCCGGCCTTGAACTTTATAACTTCAAGTTCATTAATCACATTATATTATTTACTTACAACTTTATAAGACCATTAAAGAAGTCATTAGGTACTAGTGCACGCAAGCAGTACTATAAAAAATAAGCTCAGGCAAGTGTCCAGTGACTTTTAAAAGGTGTCTAACGAAGACAAACAGTATCTAACAAGTTAAGGATCAAATTGATTATTTTAAAGTTATGCTACACAATAATAAATGCTGACTTCACGTAGGTACCTATTTTAAATATTAAATTTTATTCTAGTCCAAATTAGTTTTAAATTTATTCAGTAGAAGCTATAAAAGGTGTAGGTACCTATGTAATATTATAAAAGTAGTTTTGTTACTTATACTTATTAAAAAATTCAATATTACTACTTCTATCAAGTCGGTTATCTTTTAAATTTAGTGTAGTTAATAGGTATTGTTAACACATTCTGCGTAATATTATAATATTATATTTATATACATGTAATAGATATCTGAATAATATTATGTTGTATATTTTGAGTATATACCTACCTACAACATAATACGCTTAATTATTCAGAATATATACGAAATAAACATGCGTTAACATTTAACTAATGATTTCTACCTATCCTCTATGCCGTCTATTTCGGACTAGTATTCGTCGTAGGCATATATTATTATAATTATACCTTTCCATATATTTTCATTCAAAATGTTCTCTCACTGAGATAACCACAAATTCTAAATTATTTTACGATTTTTTTATTTCTGATTATGTCATGCATTGGTGATCGAGTTCACTAAAATTATATTATTTCACCCCAAAAATAACTGCGAGATGTTAAATAAAAGCTGCGTTGTGAGAACCTAGAACGTTCAGTAATTTTTCGTATAATTCAAGCATAATATCATATTATTATAAAACATATTATAGTAACCAGTTATAACTGATTAAAATGTCCATTTATACTGGAAAACGTATTTTTTTTTTTTTGGTCACAATATTAGACTGAAAATAAAATATATATATATATATATATATTCTCATTTCTTGACTACGTGGTATATAGATACACAATCTAATAAATAACGATATTGAATTTGACAAGTATTATTATAAAACTGTGTCTATATTGTTACCTACAATCCATTCTTGACGACCACGCTTGCGGTTCTTTATAATGTTTAGGTATGCAGAAATCATCGGGAATATAATAATATTATATTGTGATATTTGATGTGTGCAGGTATATTGTAACATTATAATACCTATTTCTCAGCGTACCCCTTATTTATTATAAGACTCTAAAATGTCACGTATTATATAAATCGAGAATCGGCGGGATACGTTTCGGTGTTTATATAATGCGTCTTTTATTCTATATAAATGGAGTATGTCTTTAGAGTTTTGAAATGAATACGGTCTGACTTTATATTATATGTATGAAGTACTGACGCCATTATATGTGAATACATATATCTATAGGTACTTACGTATTTGGTGTATATGATACGTGTTATATGCGTTGTCGCGTACGATTTATTGGCAGTTATCCTTTTTTTAAACAGATAAAACGACAAAGTACGTATATATATATATATATATATATATACATATAGGGTGTACAGGTTTTCAGACGCCCCGTTAAAAGGAACAACTAATAAGACGCGTCGAGTATATAAGCGGTTTTCTATAAATCACAGTGTACGGTGCACCTATTATATTGCTTATTTTTATCTCCGATATTTGATGTGCGTACCACAATACTATGCGTAAATACTATACATACAATACACACATGCACACATATATGTTTTTATAAATACACGATTATAATAGTATATAGAGGTACATCTCAAAGAAAGTGAAGCAAAGCGTATACTTTTTCAAAGGTTCGTATCCACAATCCTGCACCATTTGTAATTCCCGATCAAACTGTTCGTAAAGAAATAAAATACATAGAGATACACTATTATTGATGACATTCAAAATGATTTTTTTTTTTTTTTTTTTTTTGACTTGTACCTAAGGGAAAATCTTAGGAAATAAATGTAGTTTTTAAATCATTCGATATTTTTTAAACGTTTTAAGAATTTGCTTCCTACTTGTATTTTTTGTGTTTCTACGGTCATCAAATACCTATTTGACATATAAACACGTAAAAAATAAATTATTCATCATATTTTCTGAGGTATTGCCTGATTTAACTTGGCAAAATAATTACTCCGTAGGTAAACGTATACGTTATACACCGTAGAAGATCGTGCGTGTTACGACTAATTCGCGAAATTGTTGAATTCATGAAATCGTCATTTTGAAGGCGTTTCTAATTGAATAAAATCAGCAGAGACTTTGTTAAAAAAAAAAATAATAATAAATACGAATATGCAAATTTGAATGATAATTTCACTATTTTCTTTGAAGAACAGATGTTTTCCCTTCCAGATTAAAAAAATAATAATAAAGACCGACGAAGAAAATATTATATTTGACAAATTTAGACCGATTTCATATTTTTAAGGGTTAATGAAAACAAGTTATCAATAAATTTAAATCTATATGCGATGAATTTGAAGCAAAAAATCAAAAAACAATGTATATATTATTTCAAAACTAATTAATTTAGTCTATGTAAAATACCTATTCTATGGTTGTATTATGAATTTTTAGCTATAAAATAATTTATAGATTTCCGTAATTTGAATTTCAAACGGATATCAAGAAATAAAATATTATGTTGTTAAGGTATGTAGGTACTTTTGATGTTCTTTTATTTGCTAAAAGAAAAAAAGTTTAACTTTTGACCCTCCGAAAAGTACGCAAGGGGTAATCTAGACATCTCTTACTATGTAGTTAAATTTGTAAATAGTTAATTTACATTAAAGTAATGACTATTCGGTAAAAAACATTTCTTGACTAATTTTTTTTTTATTTTTCAATTGATTAATTTATATATTATTATGCACAGAACAGCGGCGTCATCGAACGTTGTGTTGCCGAATCCATTTATTTGGTAGAGCAAAGTTTCCCCCAATTCTCAAAAAATTAGCAATCAGGTTTACCGATTTCGTGAATTTGGTAGCCGAATTTTCGACAAATTAACTTATTCGGAAATAATGTTGTTGGATTTTAGGACATTTTTATTGTAGCAAATCTCAACTGACCGATCATCGGCAGTGCAAAATTGTAAATACAATTATTATTATACATATTATAATATCGAATAAAATAGTTGTAAATTAATTCAAGTTATACTGCGTTGGTCTTTAAATGTTCATTTGTTTTGTCTTGTTTATTTTTATATTTTTTGCACGTTTATAGATTGTTTAGTAATTTCGGTGCAGATGTTTTGTGCGGTAAGTGATAAATAATATTATATTTGTAACCATTATATAGTGTAGCGCGGAAATCTGTGACGAGTGAAAATTGGGCATCAATAAAATATAGTTAATCAAACAACTGAAAAACATACACACTGTGACGACGTTCCAATTTCGAAACGAACAAACGTTGTATATTATAATATAGGTATAATTATCCGAAGGCGCACATTACCGCGATAATTGGCTTTTTTATTTGTGCCGAACGTACATTGTAGAGGCGTCTATCTGCGTGCGCGCGTGTGTGAATCGCATCGGTAGCCGAAATTCCATTTCCGCTTTACCGCCGCCGGACAAAATGTACTCCCGATCATTTGGTGGCGCTGCTCTAAATAACACCTAACATTATATTCGTTTGTTGCCTATAAATTATAACGTGTACGGAGAAACGTGATACATTTTGTACGTTATAGTGTTATATCATTGTAGGTACCGTCGAATTGACCAGGCACGAAAAAAACAAAACGGTACACCTAACAATACACGAAGAGGTGTATGCAGCAATTCGAACTCGAAAAATTATTAATAATAATAATAATAATAATAACCATTACACGCGCTAAAGACCGCGATATTCAACAGTATTATAATGTAGTATTACGAGTAATAGTATCTAATAACACAATAATAATTATCCGTATACCGATGCCCTATACTAAAATGGCTACTCGCATGCACCTGCGGATTATATATATATATATATATATATATATATTATAAATAGTAAATAACGTTATTATGATGTAGTTTTGGGTGTACACGCGGTTTACTTTAAGATTCATCTTTTATTTTTTTATACTCGAGACACGAGATTGTTTTAACAATTCCAATATATGGTCTGCATCCACGCGTAAAACGCTCACCGAGAACACAGTATGACCAGAGTTGGGACAAATATAATGGAAGTCGTGAGCTTATAATAATTCCAAAAGAGATAAGAAAAAAATCGATAACAACGCGTAAATCTTACACAATTATTGTCATTACGAGTTGCTTACACATTAGTTAGGTATAATAGGTATTTATTATATTTAGGTACACTCGCATCCAGAGACCTGGGAAACCGATTTTCAAGTTTAAGTATTAACGAGTTATAAAGTTAAGTTACGTTAAGATTTAGTTTTTAAGTTACTTGCTTTGACCGAAGTTACATTATTAGTTTAAAAAAATGAGTTTCCAAGCCTTTCTGTTTTTTTCATTTTTAACTTGCAACTCTGTAGATAAAAATACAGAATAATAATATACATTAGCCTCAGGCCAAATTAATTTTTTACTTTTTCTTACCTAAAGCTTTTTGAACAATTAAACATTTACTTATAACTACAGTGTAACCTTGGTAACTCAAACGTCTGTAGGTTGAGTTTTCGATAACTCGAAGGAATGCCTTGGTCCCTGCGCCTATATATGTATAGGCACATACAATTACTTGAATAATTAAAATTTTCGAAAAATCGAATTTTTTTTGTACCCGACCGGTTCAAGTTATTGAGGTTTCACTGTAAGTTACATCGACTTTATACAATTACTGTACCGTAGATAAAATATATTCCTAAACGTTTTTTTTGTTTTTTGTGATGAAATATTTTTGAATTAACTTATTATAAATGAGCCAGCTTCAAATTTGGTGTTCATTAAATTAATTTGAAATAGTGACCCGGCTTGATGCACCTTATATATTATATTTTAAAATACCGACTTCAAATGACTTGAATTCAGTCTTATATAATGTAGATACATATGTGTTCGTCTGTAACAGATTTATATTTAAAACAAAATTCATGAAATAAATTAAACGAATTTCATCATGTGTATTGGAAATGTGCTGCAAATTAATTATAAGACGTATTTAAAAATGAATTTAAATTTACATAAGTATTAGTGTATTACAATTCTTATTATAAATGTAATTTATAAAAAACGTCAACAAGTGAGTACCGCTCTGCTGTACAGAAGGTATTGGTTGGGTCACCTTCATACATGTGTTAAATTTGTATTCAATGATATATATCATTGTATGCGAAAAAAGATTTTGAGCAAAGACGGTCTGTCAGCCTGTATAACTAAATGTATCTATTTTAAGATATTATTGCTATTAAAATAATTTCATTACTATTAATAATACAGTAGGTTGAATTAATTTTTTCAGAAAACATTGCGTTCGAAAAATTAATTATGAGTATAAAATATAATAATATACTTTAAAAATTTCAAAAAACCTCAAAAAATATTTTAAAATTATAACGAAATAAATAATATTATTATTCTTCATTTAAATATCTAATTTTATCCAAATTTAAACTTAAAATTTATATAAAAAATTATTTTTTTAATATATTTTTTGATTTTTTGGTTACACTATAAACTACATACAAAAAAACTTGTTTTAAATTTTCAATCCTTAGCTATAAAAACTAAACATTTTATAAAGTTTTAACTACAAAACAATTTGCAAATGTTCGAAATATCTTCAACTATTCCTTTTTGAATTACATCAAAATAAGAAAATCGTTACTGGAGAAAACAGGTGAATATTCAATGTCTAATTTTAAACGCTCGTAAAAAATTAGTTTGACTTCCCGATAAACATTTTCAATTTTAGAAAGATAGAAAAATGTATAGAGAATTTTGTGTTGAACTTTAAAATCTTATATTTAAATAAAAATTTTTTTATAAATTTACTAATTAAAAAAAAACTGCATATGTTTGTGATTTTTACGTATTTTCTCGAAATTTTAACTTTAGACGCTAATAAAAAAAAACTATTAGAGACTTACGCTCATTTTTTTTTTAATTTTTACTTATAACAAGTTATAAAGAACTTTGTATTAAATTTTTAAATTTTTTGACCGACTGAAAAAATTTTTATCGGCAATAATAAAAAAACACGACAATTTATTATGTTTATAAATAGCTCAAAAAAAGTCAAAATATTTTGACGAAAATGCTTATATAAGCATCTTGTGAAATTTTCATATATCTACTGTGATTACTTTTTGTGTTACACCAAAAAAATAAAATCAATTTGGTTGAAAATTGGTTTCGCGAAAACTTCCGAGTTTTCTTTTAATTTTTTTGTTATTTTTTCCGATGCGTTTAAAAACTATAGCGAATTTTTTACTTTTGACCCCTTAAAAGTACAAACTAGATTCATTTTCCTACCGGAAAAAAATGCTCAAAAAGAAAATCGGAGCACTTTTACTGCCCTTAAACGTGGCGATAGACACAAAAAAAGAAAAAAATCACACATCATTGTAAAATCAATACATTTGTCACTCCACTTAGAATCTAAAATTAGCATTGGTGTTATATACGATCTACCGAATTCATGTCTGATTAAAATTTAACTGAAAATAAAAAGCAAAAAACATTTCTTTAATCGCTTTATGAATAATATATTTATATTTTTTTTTTACCTAGGTTAAAAGCTTCAACTATAGAGGTTATTACATCAATTTAGTAACTAGAAAGACAAAAAAAAATATACACATTAAAGTATAGCGAGTTCTTGAAAATATAACAAAACGTTAACAAAAATAAACAACTTTTGATTTATATTTATCTTGTGGAAAATAGTACATGTGGTTCCGGTGCTTTCACTTCTTGTCTTTGAGGGCTTTTTGTATCCGTTATAATTTAAATAGTACCTTTTGCAAAAAATACCATAAACTAAAAACCTTAAGTCCCTATTTATATCTACTTGAACCCCATACGAAAATGGCCTGTGCTGGTCTGATAATTATTTTTGCGAGTTCCTATTAATAACAATAAATACTAATTATATAATATACCTAATGGCAAAAACTTTAAATACGTTTTTTAATAATGTCGTAAAGATGAAAAATGACGCGATGTGGGTTGAGGTGAGAAAAACGGCGAACGAATAACATTCTGCCGTTATAAATTAGGCAGGTATACACATATGCAACACTATACGAACCGCCCGTTATTATCGTCTGTACGGAGTGTTGCCTTCTGTACATTATGAAACGTTTGCAGTAATTAAATTTCATTAACGCCAAGAAACGTATCACACACACACACACACACACATTTTTTAGATTTGTACAGTGTAATTCTCTCTGATCGAGACCAGCTGGTAACATTTCGGGTAGTGTACGAAGGGTTTTTCAATCATATATTTTTTTAAACGTTCAAAAATGCGCATGTCGCTTGACATTTATAGACAATTGTCGGTGTACGTTCTCGACATTTTAAAGCATAAAAATGCCTTATCGCAATATTCTTTTTGGGCTAATATTATCCACTAAATAGTTCACGGTGGAAAAATCACCTTGTATAATATATTACACTATTATAATTTATAATACCGTATTATATAGTCGGAGTGGATGACGACGACGATCGGTGCCGTTTGCGATTATAGGCATTCGGTGGGTATACCTATATATAGTATAATATTTTAGTGGGCGAAACAGGCGTCTCCCTCTCTCTCTCTGTTTATATATAACCTAGTATATGTAATAGATATACACACACGCGGTAATAATAATATAGCAATAATAATATAATATTATAATGTAACGAAACAACGAACACGAAGTCGAGTTGCCCACGACGACTCGCGGTGTATGTATACGACCTCGTCGATGATAACATAATAACACACACGCGCGCTGTGTTGTCGTCGTGTTTAATATATTTTATCCGTCCGAAAGGTTTCCCGAGCACGATAAAAGACGTGTGGCTGTCCGGGCGACGAGACTGTAATATAATAATATCATAATATTATTACTAGGTAGATGAAACGAATAGATTACATACAAATATTATAAACACTTGATTTGCATATATATATATTATACTATGCTTATCGTGAGTACGATTTTTTTTCCATATTATATCATATAATATGCGACAACAACTATACGTCTGTTCCAATAGCTGTCTCTCCATATTATATTATTACGAAGACGTATTTTCGGTAAAATATTGCACTCATAATATTATAATGTCGTTGTCCTACTACAGCGAGTATCGATTTACATATCATACACAGTATTGTCCGTGAGTGCAGTAGTTGTTATGCGTCGCATTAATACACCATAATCGCAATATCATTATACGGCTGGAAAAGTTTATGCGACATTTTGTTGGTGTGCGTGATAAAAAACAGAAAAAAACAGTTCGAATCGCGTTTAAGCGACTCTACACACATTTTACGACGTAGTTGGTTAAACAAGACATTATATATCTAGATGACAATCAAGATAACTGTAAAAAATTGATATTACAACAACGAGTTCATTTAGTAGCACAAGTCACAGCCAACGTGTACGGCCGCAAGACGTCTAATACGGTTCACACTCGTTGCATTTTTTATATATTATTTTTGTCGTATATGCTGCAATTCATTAGGTGACATATCGATAGGTCGAAAACCTTGGTAAGTCGAAATAAATGCCGTTCCTGTGCGAAAACTTTAGTAAATTATTGATCTTAAAATAAGTTGAAACCTCGATAAGTGGAAAAAATATTATTTCCCTTGAATTACGACTTATCGAGGTTCCTTTGTATAATAATAATAATTATACCATTCATCAGACAAATAAATAATAACACCCCAAAAGAGTATATAAGTACAGTCAGTGAGTAAGTACCTTTAACAGAATATTATTACATTACATAAAAAAACAATACACGGATAAAATAATTATACATACAATATGCTTTTAGTCGATAACAAGAAACTGAATAAGTGATCAAAATTTTTAACATGATAACAGGTTGAATTTAAGCAAATGGCACACAGGACTATTAGATAAATAATTTTTAGTAGACTGGGGTAAAGCTAAAGAGGTTGTGCCTGGAATTAAAGGGTAATTTCAGACAGTTGATAGCTCTATTCATGATTCTATATACAGAAACAAAGTAAAAAACTAACTATTTAGTTTTTAGTGACATTAAACCTGAAATATTGGCTACTTCGTCAATGTAATCGGAGTCGATTTTTCTAAATGCATCTCTGCCGGTACTAATATTGTACGCTAGCTAGGGATATTATTTCACCCTCATCTCGATGAAGCGTTTGAGGCTAAATCGGTGTGCAATCATAATTTCTAGATCTTGAAAATACTGTGAAGCTCGTTGTTCATTAGTATAACACGTTCAGCCGACCAGTTCATTTCGGAATTCGGCTACCCTAACGATTTCAATAAAAACAGTGATCCAAAAACTAGATTGTAAGATGTAGAGATAATTGATGCATACATGGGCTTTATCCTACGTATTATTATATTGATAGATTACTTCTCTATTTCAAAGCTTCTTAATGGCCAAAAAGCGTCTTATCTTGTAAATGAGTAATACTTTTTTCCTTTTAAAATCAGTTAATTGTTTAGTTTTACTCAGTAAGTTATGTCTCAAGAATCCCAATTCGTACTACGCGTACTATCGCAATATTTATGTATTTGGTTTCCATCCGTCGTTTCGGTTGTATAATCATCGGCTTAAATCATGACTATATTGTTAAAACTCAAAATGAAAATTATAGTTAATTAGTATACAGATTTAGTTGGTCGATATCATTATTGGCTCTTTTTAAGTTATAAAAATCGATTTTCGAAATTATCTCACCCTAACACACCTATTTGAAGCAAAACCAAACAATTATTTTTAAATTTTTTTATAGAAGAAGGTTGAGTTAGTTTTTAAGCTCATACTCTGCCTATTTCTAATAATTAACTCTCATGTCTAGTAACACGCGTACACAGATGGCGATAGGTCGTCGAACACGAGATTCCTGCGGCATTTAAATCATTCAGAATGGTGGACTATTCAGGAGGTACGCATGCATATAGTAAATAATGCACTGCGTGACATTTGATTTATTATCTAGCGCCAACGAATAAAACGAGTTCGGTAATTGTAATGATTATGATTTTCTTTTCTTTTGCGGGCTATAATTTGCAGGTAGCTCTCGGTTCTTGCTGCTTCTTATCCGCGATCGATACAAGTCCTCCAGCGCGACTAGGCACCGTCCGATAAGATAACGCATTAGATCGAACACACACTGCTTCGTACAACGCCAATGTTGTACAATAATAATATCGCAGAGACGGTTAAAGTCTATTGGTCCAATTAAACACGTACAGTTAGTTGTAAAAAATAAATTTAGAAAAAAAAAAAAAACGGAAAAGGTTTACATCTCAACGAGCCAATAAATAACGTAATTAATGGACTCGCGCGAGAGTACACGTATATGTTATTATATTATATTGGGCACACGATGTAGTTCATAATGTGGTGTGTATTATGGATAGGTTAGGTATATAGTATATGCTATTATACAGGTATCTACTAATAAACACGACTATTATTTATTTATTATTATTATGCTATTATATATATATATATATATATACTACCTATATACCTAATATTATTATAAATCGTATTAATGCGATATACGGAAAACGTTTGACAAGGTATTGCCGTCGTTGCGTTGTGCACGGTATTTTTTTGTACGCAAAAGTAATAAAAACGACGATGTTAAAACGAAAGTATGTGTACTTACAATATAATAATAATGTAATATTTTTTAGCGACGTGAATTTCCAGTGTCTTACACGGCCCGTGTAGGTAGGCGCCGGCCGTTATTTACAGCGTCGTCGTCGTGCCACGATCACCTAGCTCCTCCATAATCCATGCATGTCGTTTAGAGTTCAAGAGTTGCATAATATAATATTTATATTACAGTTACCTATCTCCCGTGTGTGGCTTTATTATTATATTATACATAGTACATACAGTATAATAAAATATATTTTACAATTTGCTGATAGCTCAACATATCCGATCGGACAATATTATATTATAACAGTTCACAAGTGCCCCATGAACGGTTTCTAAAAACTTTCCGAACATTTTTAATACGACTGTCACAAGTGTATAATGCATCTAATATGCCGTAAAAAAAGTTTTTGTTCGACAGTACAATTATATTATGCAATATAATAGGAACAAAAAATGAGCAGCAACTTGTATCGCTATATTATTACAATTATTGTTGATAATAATAAATAAATGCGTTTGTTTTAATTCTAGATTTTAGCAGTCGTTTCTATGGTTAAATATTTTTTTAGACGGATGAATTCATGAACAACACTTACTTTTGAACAAAAGAAGCTCACTAAGTTATATTGTGTGTACAATTGGGCTTAATATCGGCCAAACAAACCCAATTGTTGGATATTAGACTACACAATATTGTCCGTGTATACAAGCGTCAAGCAGATATGGACAAGTTGATACTCAATTAGTTGTTACTGCACTACTGCAGGTTACAAGTTAAAAGTTACCCTAAAATGAAAAAGAATTATCATGTATTTACTCGTAGTTAAGTCGGTTGGACACCAATTATACGTTATATAATCTATATTTAACGTTTTATTAACTAACCGAGTTTGTGTTTGACATTCAACTAAAAAGTGTGTACTTGGTACAGTGCTGTGGTGTGTGTAATACTACGTGGAATAATGGTTTAAAATTTGTAAATAATCGCGTAGACCGTACAATAACAATCATTCAAAGTACCATTTCAAATTATTGACCATGAGTTATTATTATTATTTATTGTCCCTTTTTTTAAGTCAGTTATTATTTATTTTCCACAGCAATATTTATTAAAAATTAAAATAATAAGTACCTTATCGATATAATTTTATGCTTAATTAAATTTAGAATTGGATAACGTTGATAATTAATATTCCAATGTACACAGTGGCGTATTTAGGTTCTCTGCATTTTTACACTTTCCGATTAGCTGCCTCTTTTACCCCATCCCCCCTAAAATCACGTATAAAATATTTTTGGATACACAATTTGATATATTATTTTCCATACAAACAGATGCATTATTAATAATTTAACTTATATTTTCCAATTAAAAAAATAGAAAAATTTGATTTCATTAAGTCAAAGAAAATTTTTTGTAATTTTGTAAAAAAAAAGATTAATTTTGCCACCCCCAAAATGTTGCTACTAGAACCTGTACCTAAATACGTTTCTGAATGAGCATACATTAAAAAATAATTTTATAAAAAAATGACCGTATTTTCTTTATCATAATCTGAAAAAAAAAGTTTTTTTTTTAAATAAAACTACAAATTTCTAGATTTTGTATTTTGTAGACTTGTCATATTCATTGCAACATATTACATATTATATTATTCGAAACCTGTATACGTATATAATCAAAGAAATTGAATAAGCAACTTATATATTAGGTCAAAAATGTATAATATATTAAAATGTGCAAGGTTTCCATGAATAACGGGTCGTAGGTATAGCTACTTTATTCACAAATGCAAAATTATTGAAACAAAAATTAATTATAAAATATATATTTTAAAAATATAATATAGAGTTGAAATTTAATGTATAAATATAAATGTTTTAATGTTAGTATTATATTATACACACATGACTGTTTTTTAGTATTTATAAGAAAAAAAATATGCACAACTGGTTTCAGAAAATGAAATCATGTTTTAGAATTGAAAAGTACATAGTTTACAAATCCATTTAATCCATTTTAATCCAGATATATTATACGCGAATGTCATTGGGAAAACAATTTATCATAAGAATAAAAAAAAAATAGACTGATATTATAATTTATTATTAATATTATTTATTATTATTATATTTTGTAGATTTTTGTACAACTATGAGTCTACGAATGTGTATAATTTATTATTATACCAAATTTTTAACGAATGTTGCGAAAGTATTTCTGCTAGTACCTACCTATTATATTAGTAATTACCTTCTACAGTAAACCTCTAAATAGCGGACACTCACGGAACTGACAAAATTGTCCGCTATTGAGAGGTGTCCGCTATTGGGAGAAATTGATAAAACAATATGTATGTATTTATGTCTGAAAATTAAAATTTTATTGACTTTTTAAAAAATATCTTACTTTAGGTTTATCATTACATAATTTATTACAATTATTTAGACGTAATAAAATATATTATACAAAATTATTTATTGAAAAAAAAAATCTAAAATTTTAGTTTGTTTTTTTTCTTGTATTGCAATTTCCTCAAAATTAGACTGGAGTTAATTAACTAATGACAATGAAACTGCATCACTCTTATTGAGACAAAATGTCTTCAGCCTATTCGCTAACTGCAATGCTTTTTTGAGCGTTTTTTTTTCTTCGTCTAGACGGTCTATACTATCTTCTTCTTTTTCTACGTCATGTTTTTCATTTTCATTCATGCCATCATTGATTATGTCTTCAATGTTTAATGATAAGTCTTCGGTTTGTAAGCATTCATCTATAGAAGAATAGTCCAGTGCATTTGTTGGACATATTGTTGAAGCTATACAGTTATAGTTTCGATAACTCATTATTCAGATCCTCTACTTGTGTTGAGTTACTAATATTATCTGACCTCGGGAACGTAGCTTTTATAAAACATTTAGTGATTGTTTTCTTGTTTATTTTTTTGATAGCCGCTGTAGTCCACATAACTGCCTCAAGAACCGTCACATTTGGTTTTTTATTTTCGAGATTTGAATTTTTTATAAATCCTAGGTCAAGTGGTCGGCAAGTTGAAGTTACATTTTGTGGAAAGAATGCGAGTTTTATATTCTGTAAATTCAAATGGAGATAACTAGTCTCATCATCAAGAAAAAAGATAACCTTTCGGTTTCGGCCTTGCATTTTTCTATCGAAATTCGATAACCACTCTTTCATTAATTATTGTGTCATTCAAGCTTTACGATTAGCCTTCTACGTTACTCCAAGATCGTTGACGATTATGTTCTTAAAACACCGGGATTTTAACGCCTTTCCAATCACCAAAGGTGTTTCAAAATCACTCTCCATATTAACACACAACATAACTGTAATTCGTTCTTTACTTATTTTTCCACCACTCCAGTTTTCGTCTTTAAGACACATTGTTTTATCGGGTAAAGCATGAAAAAATAAGCCGGTTTCATCTAAATTAAAAATATTTTTTGGAACAAACCCTTCACACATTTCGACTAATTTACTATTCCAGTCGTCCACAATATCACCGTCAACGGAACTGCTTTATCCACAAATAGCTGTATAAACAATGTTGTGACGTTTTCGAAATTTTTCGAGCCATCCATTAGATGCTTTAAAATTAGTTTCACCCAAAGTTTTAGCGATTTCTACAGCTTTTTCCCGTATGAGAGGACCGGAGATGGGCAAATTTTTAGCACGGACGCGGTAGAACCATTCATAACACACATGGTCTATTTCAAAGCCCTTACCTTTAGTAAAGTTCTTTTTTGTCTCTCCATTCACGTTTTCATCACACCACTTACGCAGTAGATCTACCAGGGACTTGAGTATGGTTCCGACTTGAGTTTTACCAACTTTAAATTGAGTCGTTAATTCACGAACACTTTGTTTTTTTACATCATAATATTTTATTATGTCGATTTTATTTTTCAACGTCAAACGCAACTGTACCGGAGCCATGGTGAATACGATACTAACGGACGACGATATAAATATCAATAAGCCATAACATCATTATCGTTCGTATAGGTTCGTATTTATAAATTTTTCATATCTTATGGTATTCATTAAATTAAAATTTAGATAAATGTCTTTATCGGTAATAATATTGTTATAGTACATATTGCATTGTATACACAATAAGTTCGTATTTCTAGGATAGCTGTCCGTTATTTAGATACATTTAAACACTTCGGACTACCTAAACCTGTCCGCGTCCGTTATTCAGACGTGTCCGCTATTTAGAGGAGCATTATCCATTATTTTCAACGGGACTATGCCGGGACCGGAAATTTTGTCCGTTATTGAGAAGTGTCTGCTAATTAGAGATATCCGTTAAAAGAGGTTTCACTGTATTTAGTTATTACTTCGTCGTACAATATCATAATATTAAATCCACTCTAAAGGCCTGAAGAACTTATATAATATACATCGATTCGCGTGAGGTGCATTTTTATATTGTGTTCCTTAGAGTTTTTTTTTTTTTTTTTAACACTATCTGCATTAACGGGGGATTATAACAAAATCTATTATATCGCCTTACGATGTTTAGTTTGTGGTATCGATGGTTTATTATTACACAATGACTATAATAATTACAGTAACTCAATTATAAAAGACGTGGTTTAAATTTGATCTTTCACATACGCGTGTTATTATGTTCGCGAACATCGTCCGTCATTGCTCTTTCATCGGTTGCATTGACATTAATCGGCGAACAGAGTTTTTTATTCTCAACAAATCCCTGCCCACGGTTTGGCGACGGGAATTTTTATTTTTACTAGATTATCGTCCGCGCAAGGCCCATAATACATAAAAGGTAGTATAGGTAAGCACGGGATATTATTATGGGTATAATATAGTTTCGTCGTAAAATGTCAAGGATTCTATGTGGCCATATAGGCCGTGATAAATATATAGCGAACTAAATAAAACGATATTAATAAATTATGATACGTAACATATATTATTACATGTAGTAGCGGTAGGTACAATATGACAGGTATACCGTATGCCCATCAAGGACTGCAGTGACCGCTGTACCACATAGGTATTCGCAAATAATGTGGTATACCATGTGACGTTTTGTGAAGTGATTTTTGTAGGTATTAGAACAATGGATACAATTTTAACTATCTAGGTTCCATTTTTTTTTTTTTTTTTTTACTAGCTTAATCACACTTTCAATAAATTGCAATTATAATTTTAATTTTGTATACGCCGAAGAATCAATGTTCTTCCTTTTTTATATTAAATTTTAATAAAAAAAAAGTATTCATATAAACAATTATTTTAAAACAATCTGCAATACATACTTTCAATCAAATTTTTTCCATCTATTTGCAACGAAATCGTTGATTATATCATCACATAATAATAATTATTATTTATTTGTCGTATAATAATTGTACGATCTGAATTGTTACACAGAAAACGACGAATGTTATTAATATTATTTTAATTCCCCTCCCCCCCCTAGTATCTAGTTTGTTTCGTGTGGACAATTCAGTGATCCCGAAGAGTGCAACCGCTATAAACAGACTAAACAGACCCAGCACAAGGATACAAGTGCAATTCTGCATTAATACCATATATTGTCAATACGCCGTAATGTGAGATACTTCCGTGTCATACTACGACTGTGCGGAGCAAACGTTTCATTTACATCGGTGCGAAATCGATCGTTGCGTTTTCATCAGCATAATTTATGGCGTATCAACACATTAAATTGTACGACCACATAGTCGCCGCGTGACAATATTAAGTACACAATTGATTAACGATACACTGGGTATAAATGAGTTAAACAGTTAAATTTAAGTTAATGTTAACTTTTTAAATTTTTTGCATCTAATTTGTATTAGCTTAAATGTTAAATTAATTAATTAATATTGATATCGACATAATAAATAACTAGTAACTTGTAATCAAATTCAATTCACGTTTATAATTTCAAATAATTAGATAATAAATTATGAAACGATTATTAACGATTAAAAGTGTAACTATTAAATTTACTTCTTGTTGTATTTTTTTCGTAATTTTTTTTATTGACAAGAATAAAATGATTAAACCACACTGCTATTTGCTTTAAATTATTTATTGAATATTTATATATTAAAATAAATAAATAAATAAACAGATGATAAATCAATTGTTAGTTTCTATATAGCTATTGACTTGACCGAGTTAAAAAATAAAGAGTGAACTATTGACTTTTAATTTTTAATTTTTTTCTATCAACGGTTCTATTGACTATTTCGGTTAAAAATATAATTTACTGACCCATAGCCTTGAAATTATACGTCATATTGGCATATTGCGTAGCTCCTGAGACACTATACGATTTGCGATTCTAAAATAATAAATAAACTTTACATAAATTGATTATATTTTACACTACCATAATACAGTACAGCGTATCTGAATTATAATTTTAAATAATTTAATTATAATAATAATAACAACAACAACATCTTTAATAAAATGCACGTACTATTATAATATTTGCGTGGTGCAGTATTGATCGATATCAGATTTTACGGCGCAAGTATAGCAACGATGGTTATCAACATCAGTTGTACACCGTTATATTAAATTTTAACATAACGCTGTGATTGAAATTTTTTTTATTATTATTATTATGTATTACTATTCGATAGTAGTAGTATAATATGATACGAACAGCGTCCAGTGATCGAGGGTTGCGATGTCAACTACACATGTACAGTATATAGGTAATAAAATATAACATTATAATATGTAAATATCCATATTTTTATTCGACGCGTTATTATTTTAATAATATTATATTCCTTATGACTTCGTGATAGGTAAATGATTTGCGGGGACTCCCGAATACAATAATTATGCTAATTTCGTTTTACATAATTTTACATATCCGGATAAAAATCTAATATCCCGACGCGTTACCTCGTCATCTCCGTCGACACCGCTACACCAACCACCATCACATGCAAAAGCCGTCGCATACGTAGGTTTCATTCGTAGGTAATACGAAATAACGTATATTATAATATTATTACATTTGGGCAGCTTTTATAATATTATTTTAGGTGCCTACTACACGCGCCGAAAAAACTGGTATAAATTAGTTATATTATAATATCATTATACGCGAACCCGCACTTATTATATTATATACGAAAATTAACCACTCGACGATTATATCTCGACGTTTTGTTCATCATTATAGGAATATTATAATACATTTAGGTCCGTATAACATAATATGGTCTCTCGTTTATTATGTATAATATATTATTTACCTCTATGAATTATATTAGGCGTATATGAAATGTATACACACGCACACTAGTATATAAGCGCGGCAGGCAAACAACGCAATCTTTTTAAACTGTCAAATCGACGAACTTCGTAAATACCATACACACGTGCACCATATATTATAATATCAAATGCAGTAATATTTATTTAAAAGAAAAAAAATATCGTTTCTAATATATTATAATATGCAGCGTGATAATCAACTCCGTCGATATAATGAGGCCTCCGGCAAACTGAAAATTACGTGAAAAAATCGGAGACGTTCGAGCTCTTAAGCTCTGCTGCACAGAAGGTACATAATACAATATTCGTCATTTTAATAAATTACGTCAATATTTACACTTCAATTGCATATATAAAAAAAATGCGCTTCTGTATTTTTAATATTTTTAAATTGCTACGTGAACAACTTATGAGGAATATTGTGTTAGAATGTTCGAACATCGAGTTTTAAAGTTAAAAGTGTTATGAATTTTTAACTAAAAAACTTTTCAACATTTTTGTGATTTTAATGAATTTTAAGCCTTGCAATAAATTTTCGAGATTTTTAATGAAAAATAAACAATCACCATGTACATAAATCGTACATATTAATGATGACAGACACAAGAAAAAAAAACAACCACAAATCATTGTAAAACCAATAAGTTCATCGCTCCATTCAGAATCTAAATTAATACGAAAATATTTTGATAAATTCGAAACCTGCGAGGAAGTATGTTGAATATTATAATATTATAACTGTTTCTTTATGTACGTGAGGATGTACTGCGTCGCTTCGATATTCCATTATTATTGTTATTAATTATTATATAATATTTATTCCGAACGAGTATTAATAAAGCGTATAATTTTATTGTGCGTACCTACAGCAAGAAATATATATGGGTTTATACCAGATTCAAGTGCACACAACGTAAAATAATTATTTGAACCTTAACCCTTCCATGATCTAAGCCAATGACGGTGTCCGTCGGGCATAGATCAGTTTCGTGCAAACATTATAATTAATACGATTCTGCCGTACACTAATCGCATAAATTATCACGAACGAAGAATAATTTATGCGCATTCTCCGTGGCATATAGGTGTCAAAACAACAATTCGAATAAACATAAATCATTATCGATAGATATAATTATTATTTCCAAAATTTTTGGATTTTATTTACAATTGCATTTTCCAAAGTTTGGCCGTACCTACATGGAAATCGCGTTAATTGTTTGGTATATTACAATCGTTTTCAGTTTTCGTCTTTCTATAAATATATATATATATATATATATATAAATTATTATTTGTTTATATGTAATATATATATTATCGTAAAAGTTATATAATATCACACGGAACGCTTTAAAGCGCATACCTACCTAAATGCTGTGTGTGTGTGTGTGTGTGTGTGAAAACCAAATAATAGAGTTCACATGACGAAATTTTCACATATTCAATTCAGAGTGAGGGCATCGGTTGACAAAGAATTTCTATTGTTTTTTTTCTACTTACATATTATCCATTGCATATAGGTTGTGTGTATGTATTAATTTTTTAGTGATGTATTGTTAAAAGATGAACAGAATTTTAATGGATCGAATAACAAACTCTTTTCGAAAAACGATCGTGTGTCAAATTTTCGTTTGTTAAACTGTTCATAAAAATATTATATGTTATTTTCATTTAATTATTTTACATAGTTACATTGTATGCAAAATGAAATAAAAATATTCATAATAGCATTGTAATTTATGCGAGAAATATAATTACCAGAGAGCGACCAAATGTATGTATAATAATATAATATAAATAGGTATAATATGTATATATTCAAAGTTTGAACAACCTACAACAAATCATGCATTCCACCACGGGTGGACAACCTGAAATTACTTCTTCTTCTTCTTCATTTATTTTTTTATCATCCTCTATCAAGGTCATTTACGATTTTTATGAATTCTATTTCTAATTAATTATCACTCGTGTGCAACTTTGCGACAATACTGCACGTCACGTCATATTATATACGTGCCGAAAATCACACATACGCGGTTTATCGTAGGCGCATATCGTCGTAATAATAATAATATTGCATAGCATCGATATTTGTAAATCATATTTTAAAATATTATATCGTGATGTTGACTCGCGTTGTAGGTATGTACGTCCTAAGGGTTCCTATGTATATGTATGAAACGTTCACACTTAAGTGACGTGTAATAATTAATGGACATTATTATACACCGGCCGACCGTGTGCATAATATATATTATGTATATATGTATTATATCACAATATAGTGTATAGGTACCTACTAAACCAATCGACCGAAACGCATCTACCTCGTGTTTATAATAATACGTGTTATAACACGCTATATATATATATAGTTAGGTAGTGTATTATATATAAATATTACATTGTACAAACTATAATATTATATTAATGGTTAATGAATTCGATTTAATGAGTTTCCCCTGAGGTCTTTGAAAACTTTACAAAGACGATTCCACTCTACTAAAAAAATATAATTTTATTTGCAAAACGTGTTAACTCATACATGACAATATTACTATAACCATTGATTATAAATAAACAACTATTAATAATCAATGTTTTAACCAAACGAAACCAATATAGGAGCGAATTTCTGACGGAAACTATTATTAAAAACGATATACTTTCATACGATTAGTGCAACGATCGATCGTAGCCGAAAATTCGTATCACGCGTTCTTAAAAAATATCAATAGGTAGTCTATACAGCTATGGGTTTTATTATAACAATATATACATTATTATTAGGTCGGTACATCGTTATAAGATAATTGCACAATAAAACGACCGTCACAGTGATAGATTTGGAGTTTAATAATAGTTCGAAATAGACAAAGAGTGTTCGTAGAGCTCCGCGGGATTCGTATTGATGACATTATGATTTCCCGAAGTCGCAAAGGACAGTGGCTCGGACGACGTGCCATTCAAAGGTTAGGTAAGAGGAATATTATATCATATTATTATAATACTCAGATGGGTGAACTGAAAAACAAGCTGTTCGAGACACCACGAAATGTTTTATTATATACGAAAAAGGCAATGCGATCGTCTTGGGTGCCTGCACTTTTTTATTCGGAGATATTTGTGTAAATAATATTGTTGGAAAACGTTTGAATGCTGTGATCATAGTATTATGTCCCTTGATAATAAAATGTTGATATTTATAAGAATGTGAGAGAGGAAATAAAATAGGATCGGGGCCCAAAAATGCGTCTCTGAAAAACCGTTCGATTTTTATGCGTGAAATCCTGGTAAACTTTTTTCCAAAAAAACTAAGGATTAATTCAATGAGGGTTGAATGCATTCAAGTACCTACACATTTTTTTTTGGTCTAACATTTTATATAGGTACTGCAGACAACTATTTATCATAGTATATTATAATAGGTACCTACCGTTGATTAAGTAAACGTAAAAAATCGAAATAAGACGTATATAATAATATGTAGTACAAAACATGGACACGGGTCCACCACAACTATACGAAGGAACAATAGCGTCATCCATGGTCTGCGGTAAGTGATGAATGACTTATTGTACACTCTGGACGGTCATATCCTTTGAAATATAAGTTTAATACCGAATCGGGTATTCTATGCAGCCACCAGCCGCTTAAAATTTGTATTGAAAATCATACTAACAATCATTCATCCCCACATCATTGTTGGACATTTTCAGTTTTTACTGAAATTTTGTGAACCACGGGGTTCTACATACATCCGAGATAGTGACAGGTCGCATCGAGAGCAAAAAAGTAATACAATACTGTCTAACTTCTGTAGATTATATATTATCGACAATGTGTCAACAATTGTTCGTAAATTTTGTCTTAAAAGAGCCGTCTTCTGTCAAGAGCTAGTAAAAAATCGACTTTTATTAGACTACAATATATAGGATACACGTATTCGTGATATTTAATAATAAAATATACAGAAATAATTGTTATGAATTATTTGAAACTAAAAAAGTTCCATACAATATTTAAAAAATAATAATAATAATTTTAAAAACTATGTACAATTTGAGGACCATCAAGTGATATACACAATCTATGCACTGCCGATTATCTACATAATAATAAAAGGCTTAAAATTAGTTTCGATACTAATATTAAAAATTATTTTCCTAAAAATCTACTTAACAACCTTATTTTAAAAATTGATTTTATTAATTTATTTTCAAGAACGTTCCATCTGAAAGTTAGTGTCCTAATAACTTAAACGAATTATGAAATTATTTGACCTAGAAATCATCATACAAAATCCATATATAACAACTCAAACTACCATTTAGTTTCAAAAATTGCATTTTATCAATATAATAAATAAGATTATTGAGTAGTAAAGTTATAAATACCCGCGATCACTAACGTGGTATTTATCGTTAGTTGTAATTTTTATATTGTATTTTTATAACTTATTTGAATTTACGACAAATTTTCACAATTTTACCAAAATTCAAGATTTTTTATCCCATAGAAATATATATTTAATATATTACATATGATATTTTATAAGAATTATGCCTTTCGTGACTTGTATTGGGTTGGATTTAGTTTGGAAACTTGAGAGAACCAACTTCAATCGAATTAATTAAGAAAATTATTTTTAAATGCAGTTTGAGAAAACAGTTTGTAATAATAAGTATTGTATTTGAAACCGATGCCCATATATGTTTTGAATAATTATTTTTCGTGAAATTGATATGGTAAAACAAAACAAGTTTAAAAATTAATTTTTCACTAAACATATCGTATCTCTTAAACTAGTTTAAGAAATCATTTTAAATCACACTGATTTCAAGTCCTATAATTATAATATACATTATGCATTAGTTAAATACTATGTACATAGGTAATACACGCATCACATATATTGTAATTTATATATATAGCGGCAATGTGGACAATCGGGAAAAATAATACACAATGCCCGGACTTTATAGAACTGCCCAGTCTAAATTGAGTAATTTAAATTACAATAGTGTTTTAATAAGTAGATACTTGTTTAAAACATTTAGTTTTATTCAAAATATAATTTACTAATAATAACCTTTCTTTTTTAATACATTTATTAAATATTGCTCATCTATTTAAATTTAATTTGAACACTGTACAAACTTTTATAGAAAACTAAATTACACACGACTGATCCACAGAAACAATACTTTAACAACTTGAATGTTGCATGCAATTGTACATTTTTTTAAACTATAAATAAAATATTACAATATCTTAAAAGCTAAAACTGTTATACAGATCATTAAATTGATGATTACTAAAATTATTTTGATAGGTTGATAAACCATATTAATTTCGTGTAAGTGAAAAAATCTTGACACGTTGATTATTGACAAAATAATAACGAGATATTTCGATATAGATACGTGTATTAAAAATACAAACTGAAAAAGTGAACACTATTATTAACAGTTATGTTATTATAGAACAACAATTGTGTAGGTATACTATTAATTGATATGAATGTGTAAGCAACACCAGTCAATGCTCACTAAATCAACAGAAGACATTGTAATTTGTAAAGCTGTAACCTATCTCATTGAAGTTTTTAATTTAATTTTGTTTTTAGATATTACTCAGTTATTACAATGCCGCTCTATTCATTGCAAGCAAAGTGTACTTCAACCGGACAATGTATCGCTTTACCCTGGTAAAATAAATATTTTAACGAAGAGCCCAAAATCACCGGGCTATTATGTAATACACATTGCCCACAACATATTATATAATATTCGTGTGGAACGTGTGTGTAAAATTATATTATAATATATTTGTATACGGGATGAATAAAGATACAACAATGAGAGTGTGACACCGGAGAGTGTAAAAATGTGCGAGAGATAAGACGAGATGAGTAAGTCTGGGTCAGACTGTATGTTATACAGACCAGCTACAATATAATAATATAATACGTTTTATAGCTTCGAGCTGCCGCTGCTCAGTATGTTATCGCCGGCCATCTCTCTTTTGATGTCCAAAGACTTATAACGATTTCATTCGAACAGTGCGGCGGTAATACAGACATAATATTATGTACACACGCCGCACGTTTCGTGTAGCAGTGCATTTCAATTTTATTTATTATTTCCAAAAAAAAATTCTAACGTATGATAGCACGTTGCACACACACACGTAGCTGGTACACGCGGAATAACAAAATGTCGAGGTAAACGAACCGTCCGGTTTATACTGCACACGTACGACAATAATTCGCGTACGGGCATCAAGGGGGGTTATTAACAGTTGTTTAACCGTTTCTTTTAATTATTATTATTTTTTCAGACATTCTCGGCAACCGTATATGGCCATCTGATTTTAATGTTACAATGAATAAAATATATTGCATTATTTAAACTCGAATTGTGTAAAAATATACTTATGCAATAATTAAACATTACATTGATTTGAAGTACATACATGGGTATCGTTTATTTTATATAAAATAATTATTTTGAATATCATACAAAAGGTCAGAGATTTTAGTTTTTATTTTCTTCTCATTTTATCTTCGGTACACCCAGAACAGCTGTATTTTGTTATAAATGTTATAATTTCTGAATGTGTTTGATCGTAAGGTCCCTCCTTTTTCATCAGGTGTTACGGCGTGTGATTGATGTTTGATTGATCGTTCTATATTGATCTACGTTGCTATTTTCTTGGAGATCCCTAGAAAGAAGATCCACGAAATGGTAATTCTCTTATTTCTGTAATTCTGTTATTTTCATTCACTGTTTTTAGACATGGGTTTATTTTAACAAATATTATATTTTGATTATAAAATATATTATGAGTGCAGTACTGGACAAAATGTACAAAGAGTGTTCCCTGGTTTTGGTGCCTTGCGGCTGCACTAGCGTACCTTTCATCAGCTCTATGAAGCTAGTCGAGAGATGTTGCGGTTCACGGCCTTCGCTATCACCATTCCCTGTTAACCGATGGACATACGGACCGCGCCTCGTCATACAGACCACGTACCACGCGGTACTGTTATACCCGAAAGCGATTGAGTACAGTAATGCTGAACCCTCAAAATAAAACCACATTTCCTCTCGATGATCCAACCACGACGCTCTAAGCTAAGTAGGAAGGCTTTCGTGGTACTGTGGCTGTAGATTTCGAGAATGTGCTTGGTGCGTCCCTCTCGATCTGGTATAATTATAAATAAACGTAATTGATAGGATATATGTATGTCACGGAACAAGGTTGCAATCTTAACTCTCCCGATTTAGGAGCTATAGGCAGGCGATTAGCCGACCAGAGACGTGACACTATCACTCGCTGCAAGATCATGGAGATATGAAGTGTCGAGATTTAACACTGAATCGTCCGACTCGTTTCGCAGAATACACTGCTCGTAATTACACTTCACCAAAAAATAGATCTGTTGCCCGAAATGCGACCATTCAGTGCAGGGAAGACATCTCTCGAAAAGGGATCAGTCAATTTTGTTTTGACGCACTCCCCCTGATCGGAAGAATGTCGCATACGATTTCTCGGAGCTAAAAGAGAACGGACCAACGTGGTTCATGGGAGAAGTAATAAGTTGTCACCGGATGTTTTATTTTCGACAATTCACTACGACAGAAGACCTTACATTACATACCTACCAACCTATGCCGCATACTTAGCGGCAGTAAAACCACAAATTACATCGCCATAAATAAACATTAAATAACATTTTCAAGCTCAAACTATTACAATTTAAAATGCTGGCGATTTCGACAAATTTGATAAACATTTGAATTTCAAACGATTATAAAAGAAATCTGTGTCTACGTAATTTCGACACTTTTGAATTTTCTTACCATACCGTCCATACCTAATTAAAAATGATGAAGATGCTTGTATTACATTTTCAAAATGTTTGACTGACCTACATACAAAATAAGTTATAAAAAGTCAAAAATGTAAAATGTCTATAAAACCCATACAAAGATTCAAACTATTTTTAGAATGGAATCATGTCTATAAAATGCTAATATAATTAATACTTTGTGAAAATTTCAAGTCTTTGCCGTTATTCATTTTCGAATTACAAAAAAAAAAAAATAATCGATTTTGTCAAAAACTGAAAACTTTGACTAAATATTTCCCATTTTCCGCAAAATTGTATTATAGTTGTTTTAATCGATATTTTAAATTGTTGACTGCGTTTTTCAATGATTTCTTTTACACTAAATGTATTTAAACGACTTGCATAAAACAAATTATAACTGTGTGTAGTAAGAGATATTACCGAGTTATTTTTTCTGTATATTAAATAGACACTGGACAGTATAATATTATATTTTATTGGAATGTTCACCTCAGCAGATGTGCTCAGCTGTCCGTGGTCGTCGGTATTATTTGTACAGTACATTATTGTACTCGGCTGTAATTATCGCACAATCTCTCTGCGGCAGTATACGTCGTATTATTAATACTGCAACATTGCCAGAATCCATGCGATGTATGGCAATAAAAAAATATTGAAGAAATAACGCGCTGGGTCGTAAACCGCCACCGCCGCCGCGTTTAGCGCTGTATAATAATAATATGTTAATAATATAATATCGCTGCACCGACAAAACGGTAATTATTATTATTATTATTGTTGTTGTAACTCGCGTGCGTATAGGTATCTGCGTTTACCGAAGTTTCGGCATTTCCATTGTGTGCGAGTGGTGCGACATATATTATTATGTTATACGGTTGTACAACGGATCCATTTATTACATAATATTTTCAAACCTACTATTACCTAGCTATATTCTTCCATTACACACCGAAGACATTTTTAAATCGTCTCGACCGTTAACAATCGTACAATATTTACAAACAATATGTACAGTCTTAGTTCTTACAATATCACAGTGTACCTATCAAATATAATATATAATAATCTATAAGTATTTATATAATATATTCAACACTATTTGGAAGATGGGACATGGTCAATGATTAGGATCGGTGTTACGTAATATAGGTGAACTAGTCGTATTCGATAATATAATGTCAAACAGGTACAAGAGTTTCACATACAAAACAAAAAATTGTTTTGTTTTAGAAAACGTAGCTTAACCTTAAAACAAAAATTTTCCGCTACAGGTGATAGCACGTGGTTTAGATTATAATGTTCAAAACGTGGATTATGTTGTTCCATCAAATATATTATTAACTATACTCAATAATATAATAATAGTATATACGGCTTAATTATTCAAAAATATAAGCGTGCGAAATGTGATTGACATAGATATACTTACGTTTTTCGTGAGAATTTCTCCACCTGTTTGTCGATATGTATACTTTATATATTTTTAAAACCAAAAAACCGATTAGTGGATTATAAGCAATACTACCCGAAGGACGTCGTCGACAAGTTATACTCAATATCCTGCGATTGTGTTGTGGTTGTTGTTTTTTCCCTTTTTATTTTATCGATTCATCCGTTCGCATAGACTCAGCGAAGTGTAATGGCTTCCACCGGCAGAAACCACTGACCGAATAATTGGATCAAATTTTAATTGCCCCCTGTCAATATACAACGTCATAATAATTTACTGTACTCAAACATTACCAACGTATAATAATAAAGTCAAAGAATATTATAATATCTATTAGATTCAAAACCCTTACCCCCGCAGATCCTGCCTCCGGATTTCATCGACATGAGTCTAGTTAATTGTCTCGATTATATTATATCAAACACGCGTATACAAAACACGGAGCGTTGTATTTAAGTCTGTTCGTGGTTCTCAGGCTACCGCTCCCATTTTTGTTACAATTAATATTTTTTTCAGGCTAAGACAGTCAAAGACCTTTTTGTTTTTAGCTTCGATACGCACACGGTACTTGTATATATGATAATATATTAATATGTATATTATGGCATGCGTTTGCGACAATTGATGATATTCCGCAACTAAAAATCACCGTCGACGAATCTATACAACAGATGAGAAATGACTACATCTCTTTGAATTGCAGTCCGAAGACCATGACGTGTCGCTTGCATTAACGCACAACATTAATGATTTTACAATATGATGTACATAATATAATAGTTTGATCAAGAAAGAGATCAAATTCTAGTTTTTTTTTTTAAATCATAGGTTTTTAATGTAGACCAATATTTCCAAAATATGGGTCGCAACTCAATTTTGTGAAAACATTTAATGGGTCACGGACAAAAAGTATAATATTATAAGATTGATATATTAAATTATATAACACTAGCTATTTTTCGGGACTTGGCTTGCATATCTGTAGTTTTGTTATGACGAGTGATGATAAGAAAGTGAGTAATACAAACAAAGAAACAACTATATGTTAAACAACTACTCAATTCGACAGGACTTTTGTAAAATTAAAAAAGCTTTGTTTACTTAACTTATTAACGTTTATAGATACTTATAAAAATAGTTAAATATCTCCATAACCAAATTTTAACATTAAAAAATAAAACTTTACTATTCCCTTTTATCTCTTGGGAGTTGAATTTTTAAAAAGCTCTTCTTAAATAATACCTATATATCAAATCAACACTCTCTTCAGATTTTAGTTTTCTATCAATGCTGTTTTAAGGATCAGCGATGGCAAAAGAAGCGGCTAACAGTTGGTAACCATATCAAAAATAATGGGAAACATTGATGTGAACGATGAGCTCACAAGCCATTTTTTCGGAAGGGTTTGTGCTAATAATAATTGACCAAAACTAACATACTACTGGTGTTAGAGATAAGAAGTATTTTGTATAAATACATTTACATGAATGGAGACATTTTGAACGGGGGGGGGGCGGGTCTGTGACCCCTTACCATTCACGTGCACCAGTTGACAATATCTTACGCCACATCAAACTTCTCGCGGATAATTAAAATGGTTGTATATTAATGTTGTACGTACCTAGTGGTTTTTTTTAACTACTACCTATTAATTACGCTCGGTCATTTTCTGGGTTTATATACCAATTGCGCTTAATAATAACTGTATAATATTAATTCTATTCAATAGTACATAACATTACTTTTATTTGAATACAATGAACATAAACATCAATAATAAGTCAAATTTATTTAATGCTGTATATACTCTTGATAAATTTGTTGGTTATGTATTTCTGCATGTATGATAAATATTTTGTCTTATAGAATGTACATCGTTTAATGTCAAATCAAATGCGTTCGATTGCATTTCATTGTAAATTAATTTTAGTGGTCGTATTGTTATTTGATCTATTGCTTTTCTTTTAAAGAATTGGCAACAATTTGTATTTTTCAAAAAATGTATATATTAACCCTAAATTATAAGCAGCACAATTAGTATACTGACTCTAAAATACAAATTCTGTTTTAAGTGAAACTATTCTATGCTCTTTCAACTCCTACAACACCACTCACGACGACAAAATGACAGTAACTATACCGCCTCCATCACTACCAATGCATCTTTACTGTCTATATTGGTTTCTAATCGATGTTAAATCTACATGATTGTTGTAGTTTTGCAAATACGTATGATACCTATTTAATAATACGTAGGTATTATTTAAATTTTTAAAACACGTACGATGTACAATAAATAGAATTATTATTATACTATTACTTATTGTTTTTATCATTATTATTAATTATTTAGATATCCACACGAAACATATAAAATCATCATACCTTTTATCCTAAGCCTATTATCACACATATAGTTTAACAACTCAAAAATTACTTTTTTAGGTACTTGTTTGAATTTTGATGTAGGTGCATTAACATTTTCATTTGCAAAAAAAAACTTTTGTTCAACATATGACACTCCGTAAATGTAATAAAAATTCTATGTATTAATTAATATAATAATTAAGTATACTTAAAAATTTTAAAAATTACATTTTGAATACATGTATAATTCGAGGGTTATATTATGTGGGTGAACATAGAGCATATTTAATGAATAAATTATCCTGTATATATTTAATATTATATATTTGTATCCAAACTGCGATTTGGATATATATGTTGTTTGTATATTGCTCGTTCTTCTTCTTCTTATTATTAATATTATGTTTACCATCAGTTATTAGTACCTAAATTCCGTCAACTCTGCTACATGCTACATCACTTATTATATTTGGCTACCGTAAAAAGGTGCGTAGGTTTTCAATGATTTTCGTGTTGGTGGTACATATTTTGTTTTAAAAACGTATGATTAATATATATTAATATATATATATATATATTCTGACTGTTTGCATGTCGAATGTGTTTCAAAATAGGCGATATTTGATCTGATTATATAAATTATATTACAATAATATTTAATATAGTATATACCTATATTACCTATATTATTATATATTTTATATATTTCAATGCTTCAAATCACCAACGTGCAGCAAAGGCAAATCAAACACCTTCTATCTCCCTTCATCGTCGATCTCGAAAAAGATAATCACTATCATACCATTTTTGAAATAACTACAATTATCCACACTACAATAAAGATAAAAAAAAAACACAGAAAAGCCGGGAAATCGTAGATTGTCCAAATATATGGAATTGTGGTCATACGTATAGATCTACTGCAACTGCCTGTCAATATGTGTAGGGGAGACCGGGGCTAGTTGTCCCATGGGTTGGTTGTCACAATCTATATAACTCCGAAACTAGATGACGCTTTTATTCAAAAATGATATTGCACGTTATCACTATAGTTCTAATCATTTTAGTTTTGTCACGAGGACGTTAGCAGCTGTAAAACGTTGTCTGGTTAAAAAAAAACTATATTTTATATTGGTAAGTAAATATTTTTCGTGAATTCAATTCAAATTTTCTACTTGCATGTTACTACTATTGTTATTATTATCAACTTTATATTTAAGTAGTGTTCTAAAGTAGTGTTTTGTGTATCGTTTTCGATCGTACATCTAAGTGATAAGCAATTATCGAGGTGTTTATTTCAAGTAGTAAAATGGGGTTTCTTGTCACATATAATGTTTTTTTTTTAAAAATCGAAATGTAAAAATTGTGACAACCATACCCGGTCTCCCCTAATATGCGGTTGAAAACTGTTTTTCAAATTTTTGCTTCAAAATGAAAATACTTTCCAGCTACTTGAGCGTTATGTAAGGGAAACCGATTAGCCACTGATTAGTATAGAGGCTACAAAATCCACAAGGATCTACAGCGTCATTGTCAACCTTCAGAAAAATCCTATCCGTAAAATGTAAATTCCCAATTGGATAAAACAACTCCACCGACAGCTCCTGGGCATGAGCTAGTTATATCCAATACCATCATACAAAAGCTAGTTATCACGTCATAACCAAACAACACCAACATGGCCAAATCTCTCCAGATCTTAGTTTAATCTTAAACAATTTTATTATATATTATTTAAATCAATGATCATCCCACCTTTGATTTCTCTATTAGCTACTATTACAGCGTACGTAATATACAAAAAATACCTTATAATACATGGTTAGTGTATATTTTTATACTACACACACTCACTTTTAATTATCTTTCTATACACTAATGGAGGACCAACGATATGCTTCACCATTTTGAAATAATTTAACTGCACTATTCACGGAAATATAAATTCTAATCTTCTTTTTCGAAATAATCACGCCATAAACCTTTATAATCACATAATATGTTTATTGTACAAATATTGTATGGATTGTGTATTTCAAAATAAAAACAATATGAAAAAAATATATATTCCAACAAAAAGGTTTAGTATTATTATTATTATTATTAATATTATTGTTGTTATCGTATACAAACCTATAGGTGCAATAACAATACGTGCATAATCCTACACAGATAACAATAATAATTTAATATCTATCGGAGTACTAAAATTTCAATTGTATACGCGTTATAAGTAAATACTATAAAAACAAATTAAGCACAGGAATTAAGAAAGTTTACGCAGTTATCGGGCGTCGTTGTTACGAAACTCATGACAACAGAGACAGCTGCGCTACGACTGTTGTAGGTAATCTAAAATATTCGATTATTAGAAGTATTATCTGTTTTGTGTACCTAATAATTACGTTCGTCAATCGGATGTGTATAGTCCAACTAATATAAGTAAACACTTAAAAAAAAGAGAAAATATTATGATGACTACGTCAGTAAAAAGATTAAAAATAATAAATATCGAATTGAGTGTGTATATATTACGATTATATCTTAGAGGAAACCACTGACTCTTGTAAAACGCATTTATATAACAAAAATTAATTTAATTATTATGAATAACTCATAAAGTAATACCTAAAAATAGTTTTCATTACCATTCGTAGCTTATTATCATTCATATTTATATCGTCATTATTTGTTCACAAAAACTAATTAACGTTTATTATAATAGAGTTGACATCCAGTACAGCTTTTTTAACATGAAATTAAAACAATAAAAAAAATGTTTTAATTGGCTCAATTTTATGATATAATATTTTTTTTATATAGTTATATTTTTAAATATTATTTTTTGAAGAAAAATACAATGTAATATACAAATAGACGTGCTAAATTTTGGAAGGATAGAAAGGGGCGGGGATAATGGTAAATACCAAAATATGATTAAAAATAATATTATATTAACAAATGTATAATGCAGAAAAGCGGTTTTAGCTCAGGTGTACACCATTCTCTCTGCTTTCCAACATAATATACACATACATTTATGGATATTGCATCTTAAACGCCAAATATGAAACGTACTTACATCAGTGGCGTACAGAACCTTTTCTGTATGTGGAGCCTAATTTTCTTACACCGCTCACCCACCTCCCTACAAATAATATTGGTACGTTTCATTAAGGGACTTCATAAATACTACAACATTCTATGAAAAAAAAACAATACTTTATATAAAAATATAACAACAATCAGGTTCAATTTAAAAAATACCTATCAAAAAAAAAATTTTTTTTTGTTTAATAAATGTTTTATTCGATCTGTTGCAAAAAAAGAACAATAAGAACAATTGAGAAAGTAATAAATAGTAACAATCTTTCAAAATTAAAATATTAACATGGTAAAAATTATAAGAAATACTTAAAGTAATAATAATTAATTGGTTGGTAAGTATGTATAGGTTATTTTTTGTATTTGATTGGTATTTAAAATAATTTTTATTTTAATAATATTAATAATACAATATTATATTATGAGAAATATAATATAATATACTTCTGTACTAAAATAGTAAAAACGTCAATTCAATATTATTTTTTTACGACATAATAATGAGCCCTTACACATGGGTGGCCCCGTGAATGTGCCCCTTGCCCCCCCCCCAGATCTTCAATCGTACTCGATTCAATAGTTTCACACAATTGCCGTATACGTACAAAATTCGAAACACAGCACCGTCTGCCAATCGATTTATTTAGCATCCGTCATACTTTGTACCCACACCAAATAAATACACAACGTATATTATGGTTTTCATTGTTCATATTATTATATTGGAGGTACATCGAGTTTCGCTTGGGCGAACACGCGTTTTTCTGTAGTGGTGTTCACAGACGAATAAAATAAGTAACAAAAATAATCGTGAATAATATGTTTATCGGCGCAGACTAATGCACCTGTACTGATTATTGCAGTGGATAATGATATGTCTGGTATATTACAGTAAGTCGATAGTGCCGTACATAATATAGTGTTGGTTTACAATATTATTAATACGAGAGTTTGTATAAATGAAACAAAACATCAGACATTTAGCTCCACAAGTGCGAAAAAAACCCACTCAAGTATTATAAAAAAAAAATAATAATAATAATTACGGTATATTTACATACGTTGCAATATAGTAATAAAGTGATTATACGTATTGACGTGCGGAGAAGATAAAAGCGAAATTAAATCGTAAGCTTAACGACTTTTAATACATACATATACACATATATGTATACATAATATTATATATACTATACTAATGTACTGTACAAGAGCAACGCATATTGTACAACTTGCGACAAAATAATAGGAGTGAGAAAAAAATCGTCGTACGAGTTGCAGCTGCAGTCATCCACAATAGAAGGACGTACAATGCACGGTGTCGAAGCACTTAAAAAGTTATTTTTTTCTTCGTGAAAAATGCATAATCGAATTTAAATGCATGGCTACTAAAATCGAAGAGCAGCTTAAAGCATAACTATATCGAGAGGTCGGTCCATCCATAAATAATAATAGGTAACAATATTTAATTGCTAATAACAAAACAGAAATTGACCGCAACGTTTTCAGTTTTTTGATTGATCAGACATATATTGTAGATATAATTATATCAATAATAACTGTTTCTTAAATAAGTCAATAACATTACTAAAATATTGTGTATGTTGCACAGTAGCGTATCATAATTCTTATCTAATTTTGTTTTGCTTTTGGATTTTTAATTGTATTAATAATTCCCTCCCTCCTTCCCCCCTCCCAAAAAAAAAAAATGTTTTACAGGTACACTAAGCACTGTGTATATTCATATTATATCAATGACAGAAAAAAAATATAAAGGGGATGAACTGCCAAACCTCCCCTTTGACATAAACCTATTTCATATCACACGAAAACTTGACTTTGTGCAGTCGTTTTTTTTTTTTTTTTTTTTAATTGCAAATAGGTATTTAGTGATCGAGGGGCTGTGGTTTTATTTTACACGACCAAATAAAATTGAAGGCATGTCTAGAAAGTTTGGAAACCCTCGGATTCGCATAGTGGATTAGATTACGCATAATATTATGAAAGATAACATAAAACGATTAAAAAAATTAATTTGATTGATGGTTAGTGTGCATATAATCTATACTGTTATTAAAATAATATGTTATCAGTTATCTTCGTATTTTATCGTAATATATACATATAATAAAACAACAATAATTATACGCGATCCAAGCTAAAAAACGTACCACCTATATGTATATAGGTTTCCAAACTTTCTAGAGACACCGTTTCAGTAGGTATATATATATTATATTATATGCATACGTTTAACGCTCCGAAGGTATTTTTATTAACATTTAATAAAACAAAGTTATTGATAGTTATATTAGAATAAAATTGAAGAAATATTTAACTTTACAGTTAGTCGAAATGTTTAATGTTGTCTTCTATTTAATACTAAACAAAATAAATAAAATTTTGATAAGTAAAGATGTATTATATTATAGTATAAAGCCCGGGTGATACCCATTATAAGAATGGTATGTAACTCGAACAGATATACTTTTTAAAAACTGTCACTAAATTAGTGTCACCTCTATTTATTTTTAGCATGTGTTTTGGATCCACTGTAAAGTATATTTATTATTTATTTATTTAAAAAGGTAATAGGCTCCCATAGAACAAATTCGTGTGGCGGCCTATCAGTTCAAAAGGTACAATAAAATATGTAATTATGAAGTAATAAATCTTAATGATACAATACCACTAGAAATTTAAAGAAAAGTACATGAAAAAAAATTGTATAAATTAATAATATGAAATATAATATTTGTACAAAATGTACAACAGTAAAATTAAATCAATAGTAGTACACCTAAATACCTACTAATTGTACATAACAACGGGTTAAAATGTTTATTTAAATTATTCATATTTTGTGCTTTCGGCAGGCAACCATATCAAAATTTTAATTTTACAAGACTTATGAGAATGAGGATTCTTAATGTCTATAATAGGTAACATATATTTAATATATTTTTAAATATGTATAATAAAGCGGATCGTGTTAGTTTTCAATGCATAATATATTTTAAAACTTCCAAGTAATATTTTCGTGTTTTATAATATTTAAAATAAGATTTTACGCATAATATAATATACATTATACCTAATAGTTATATTATAAGCTCTGGCTCGTATATCCGAAGATGATATTTCGTACGACGAATACGTTTACAGGCTGCAGATACTCAAGTGCGCACAAACACAATATTATGTATAAATTATAATTACGCGAGTATATAATATATTACTATTATTATTATTATTATTATAATGTGATGTATACACCGCATTGACGTGATGGTCGTCGATCATCGAAAACGGGACAAAATGAAAAACACCGCCACGATCGATGATACCGCTCGGTAATAACTCAACGAGCAATTATTATTATTATTATTACGTTTTTTTTTTTTAATCTTCGTACTACGTATGTACCTATAAGCGATATTGTGTCGTCCGCCGTATAATAAATGATTACAATATATTTATAAATACAAATACGTACGAGCGGCGTATACCGATAGGTAGGTATGAGTTATAGCTTATAACCATGTACACTAACCGCTGTAACCCGTATGTGTACGGCTGAACAAACAGCTCTTTGGATATTATATATTTTATTTTCATTTTCCTGTGTCAATCAAATTCGCTGCTGCTGCTGATGCCACCGTCGTCGGTCAAGTCGCTGCGCTGCAGTCGTCTCCGAGTGAATGATTATTGTTGTTTTCATATTTAAAACGGACAACGCGCCCGAGCTAATATAATAACGTGATATTATATGCGTTGGCAAGCGGCATTGAGCCATTAACTATTTATTTAATTTTGTAATCAACGAACTACCTCTACCTATCAGTACCTATAATCAATGTGATAATCATAGCCGTAAATGGCCTACATGTTTTGGGGAGGGGGCACTCAAGCCCCCTCCTTTCAACATGATATACTTAGTACCACAGAATATAATAATTAGTACTAATTAATAGCTTTTGAACTGAGGGGACTTTGCCGATGCTTGGAAAGACTAAGTCCCCCAAGCCCCTTCCCTCCAACTATTTGCTGACACTTAACTTTTTTCAGTGAACATAAAAATTAACACGTTAAGTCTTAATGTATGTTTATTTATATCCGTAGACTATTGCTATGGCTAAAATAAAAATATATTTTTATGTTTTTTGTTTAATCACGCATATTATAATATATTATACTATTTAACTTTAAACAAAAATAAACCAATAAATGTTCCAAATTGTAATAATTTAATAAATACAAACTGTAAGAAAAAGATTATTATTAATTATTATTTTTATTATTATTATTCTCGTATTTGAAAAAACTAATTGCGTACAATCACAATGCATACCTGTAGATAGTAGTAATTAAAAAAAATATAATTTTTTTTTTTTAATTTTTGGACTATAATATATTATTACTTTTAAATTATTAAGTTATAACTCGATGTGCTATTCTTTCATTTAACTCAACAAACTCAAGTAAAATCCATTAACATATTCATTATTGTGTGTGAGTCGAATATTATGCGAAATATAACTATAAATCTGTTGTCAGGTTGGATAAATCACCATACTAGCTTTGTCCTTAAAAAGGAAAAATTAATGTAATAACATTCGCTAATTATATGATAATAATACTTGAAAGCCATGAAAGCTCACAGAAAACACTGACCTAACTTAACCTGATGTAGCAATGGTAACATAGAAAACTTACACTACTTATAATTGTATATTAAATAGTGTTCAGTTGGTCACAACAACGTTGGAAAAGAGCCAATATATGTATACCAACATAATGTATACATATTTACATCACATTATATAATATATATATATACAATATGCATATGCATACAGAATGATCTATTTACATAGACACATTCTTTTTTTAAATCAAACCCTCCAAAAGTTGTGACCCGCACGCTATTCCATCCATCAAAACTTTAAATGATTATAAAAAAAAAAGCAATTTCTTTAATATTCGATATTAATCAAAGTTAATACGAATCGACATTTGTATATTTATAGCTTTAGTATTCTGCTTCCGATTACGACATCAGGAGTATACATTGCCATTATAGAACCGCAGTTAATACATTGATAGAATAAAGTAAAATTGTTATAACTACTTCAAAATATTATAATATGAAAATGGTTTTTCAAAAAACAGAAAAATAGAGAAAGTTAGAAATTTAGTAGTTGTAGTCTGGAATTTTAAACTGATCACCCCATACGGTTGATAGGTACGTAAAGTTTCTTTGACGCCTGTTAAGCGGAGTACGTCTGATTTCTACACCGCGTGATTGTGTTTTCTGCATAATAATACACATTTTAATATTATAAAGTGACCGTCACCAGATAATATTATTATATAGGTATAGCAGATATAATATATTATGCTGATGGCTGGTATATATAGGTAGTTATAATATATATTATCAGGTAGGCAGGTTGTAGGTACACATAATATATCTATCCCGAACATGTCGCAACACTATACCGCAATAATAAATAATTATAATTATTACCGCGTTTGTATATATTATAATGTTGTATATTATATTATAGGTACTCGTTTATATAATATTATTTTAGTTGTTGTTGTTGTTGTTGTTGTTGTTATTGTTGTTGACGTGTGTCGTCTGTCTCGGTAGTATATACATGTCTAAGTAATCTTTAGGTGCCTGTCTGATACATAATAAATACGATAAAGGTACTTGCAGAGGGGCAAACAAATTAAATAAGTAAAAATATATATATATAAAATAAATTAAATATATAACAAAAAAATAAAACACGAGTATATTATGACCTATTTTGAAATAAAAAACACAATTTTTAACCATACCTACATAATACGTGGACAGTCCTAAGTTTGTATAAAATGGAAAGGAAAATTGAAAATGCTTTTAAAATATACCGGAACCAATTCGGGTACACTCTTCGTAACAACTCGGGAACCACTTCAGATACACCGTGCAGAGGAATACGGAAATAAAAAACTACCTACATATAGGTTTCGTACATTTCATAATACATTATTTTTCTCTCTTAAAGACGATAATATTTAGACACATTTATTATATATCTGACGGTTCAGAAATAGAGAAATAGTTATGTTCAGTATAATTTCCAATGGCCAACTACACGTCAAGTGAAGACGAGTGTGATACATGTATCGTTAAGCTTTGCGTTTATAAAGTCTACATTTTGTATAATAGCATGGGCTGACAGCCATATTATAAAATATGTATGTACATAAATATTATAGAAACTGAGTCTTTGAAACTGAAAATTATTTGATGAAGTTTTTGATTTACATGTTATAACAAGTCACCAATAAATATTTTTTTACTATAAAAATACAATTAAATCTATACAAAATTTTTACATTAATCAGTTAGAATAAAGGTACACAGAAATAAAATAATAAAATAAAATATGGAGAAAGAACCCAGTAGTAACACCCGGTAATTATAAATAGTTTGAATTTTTTGGGGTATCTATGATAGAATATTTATCGTTTTAATATTATAATTTATAAGCAGTTGTAATATCGATAGTTTTATTTTATGAGAAAGGAAGGAAGTGTCAATATTTTTTCTGCTATCTCTAAAATCCAAAATACGCCACTGATTTTATATAATATTATCTATATTATATGTAATATTTGGTTATGACGGCAAAAGTGCCTAGCCACCAATTATATCACAATTTAAAATCCATAACACACTATAGAGTAGGAAAGTATAGAAACCCATTAGTGTTTTTGTTCGTCCGTCTTTAAACAAATAAGTATTTAAATACTTAGTTCTCGGGAACCAGATATTTCCTGGTAAGTTTTTTTCGTCACAAAAATATATTTTTTTAATTTTTTATAGAGATGATATGGTCTTACAGACTTAATCATAAAAATACAATTATTTAGACTTTTTTTAAATATTTAAAATATTTAATTATGCATAAAAATTGCCTAGTAAGTATTTAAATATTTAACAATAAATAATATAATATGACGTAGATAGAGTTATGTATTTTAGTCTCTATTAATACGTTTTCGTTTTAAAAAATTCCTTTATTATTTGCTCATTGTGAATGAATCGAAGTTTAGTCTCACAATAATATTAATTATCAATAGGATTATAATACGAGTAGGTAAATAAAATGGATAGTGTAGTTGTACATTTTTTTTCCACCATCGTGGCATTAATGTCATATATATATTATATATATAATATAAATGCACGTAAAATCAGCTACTTAATATTGATTTTCGCAACTATACTCGTAGGTACACGAGTCATTTGTTTGTATACAAGCAACAAACACATAATATAATATATTACAAACGTTCGACATGCCAACTTATTATTTATGCTCCTCAGTAGAAGGCATCCGCGTTGAAAACTAATACCGTTCACTGCTACTGCTGCTTTAGGTATTACATATAGATACTTTATTATATTATAATTTACAACAATTAAATTCAAGTCTCGATCATCACTCGTGGTGCAAGGCAACGTTCCGAGTACGTCTTATAAAAAAACATTAAAGCGATTATTTGATATAGCAACTACAATATTACCTATAGTTCATTCGAATTAAAAAAAAAAAAATGTTTTCTGTACAATATTTGTAATTTTTATTATTGTCTTTTCACTAAGTACCTAATAGTAGTCGTTATGTTATGTGGTTAAGAATCCCGAATTTTAAGATTTAGGGTGAAATAATAATTTAAAGCCACGGCTAACTGCAAAATCTTTTAAATCGTACGAATGACTTATGAACGAAAACGTGGGGGTTGGCCAGTGTGGCGGTCGTAAAATTACCCTCTGTTAACAAACCGGAAATCAAGTTTATTACTCTTTACGTCATGTGTAAATCGATCATTTTTAATATTCAGGATTATTATAACTACCCTGCAGAGTTAATGACTTTCATAAAAAATACGTGTACCCGCTAGGCGTTGAATTTCAAATCATTAAATCCGGAACCAATTACAAGTTTTATGTGGTACGTGTTGTAAAACAACGATAGTTAATAATATTACTATATTATACAAATATTTTAAACCGAATAATCGAATATTGCAATGCATACATATATTATGAACTATGTGAACCTTTGATAAAAAAAAAATAGACACCTCTATAATAGTATTATATCGTCAGATATCATTTACACGAATGTGTTTAATTTTTTTAAATGTTAAGCTTTCAGTCGTTAAATTCATAATTTAGTTGATTTCTGTGCATCACATTGTTAACCATATCTGAAAATCGTTAATCGAATCTGATCGGTATAATAATAGGTGTTTGGGTGTCCATATAATATTTCTGAACGAAAGGTAATACCATGACCTTGGTATATTGTATGTATATACCACCCCGGGGTAAATCTGAAAAGTCGGTCAAAATATTTGCTATTGCGTAGTGCAACGAACGTCGTTAATAATATATATTATATATATATATATATATATATATATATTATTTTTTTTTGGTATGTTGTTACGCGTCTGTTTATCAATGATCTATAGAAAACGAAATAAAATACTTATATATACGTACTAGACAGCTGTAAACTGCCGTAATATCTGTAGTTATGATTTATGATTTTGAAAACGAAAGGAGTGACCCCCCCCCCCACACACACACACACAAACATACCATAGTTAACATACCATTGTACACGTCGTATAACTCGCCATAATACACTGTCCTTCGATGATATTTTATTATCACTCCTAAATTCTTAAACTATTCTGACATTTAGTATGACTCCTAGTCTTGAATCTCTTACCATATTTCACGTGAATTGGTAGTTCATAATAATAATGTATATCAGTGGCATAACCAGAATTTTTCAGATTATGAATAGATGGATAAATTTATTAATTTTATATTGATATGTGTTTAAAAAAAAAAAGTCTTCAAGTGGGGAGTGGGATCGATGTTATAAATTTGTTAAGTTTGAATTCAATGATATAAAACCATTGTATACGAAAAACGATTCTGAGCGAAGACTGTCTGTCAGCCTACATAACTAAGTGTAGTATTGCTATTAAAATAATTGATTTTACTATTAATAACATAGTAGGTTGAATTATTTTTGTAGAAAACATTGCATTAGAAAATTTAATTGAGTGTATAAAATATTAAAAGTTTCGAGCATCCATGAAAAATATTTTAAAATTACAATGAAATAAATAGGTAACATCGTTATTCTTCATTTAAATATCTAATTTTGTCCAAATTTTAACTTAAAATGTCTATAAAAAATGATTTATTTAATACATTTTTTTCATTTTTTGGTTATACTATTAAATACTTACAAAAAATCTTGTTTTAAATTTTCAATCCTTAGCTATAAAAACAGATCATTTTATACATTTTTAACTACTAAATAATTTAACCCGAAAGTTTATTATGCTTATAAATAGCTCATAAAAAGTTAAAATATTTTGAAAATTGTATGGTGTTTAGGAAATGCTTATACAAACATTTGGTGAACATTTTATGTATTTACGGTTATTATTTCATCGAAATTGTTACATCGAAAATAAAAATAAATTTTGTTAAAAATTTGCTTCGCAAAAAAATTCCCGTTTTTCCTTAATTTTTTTTGTTTTTCCCAGAGCGTTTAAAAACTATTGGGAATTTTTTACTTTTAACCCCCTCCCCCCCCCAAAGTATTAGCTAAATTCACTTCCCTATCAGAAAAGACGCCGATGAAGAAAATCGGAACACTTTTACTGCACTAAAACGTGATGACAGATATAAAAAAATAAATAAAAATAAACATATACTTAGTATAATATAGGCTGATATATTGTGTTCGCTTAAAATTGTTTTTCGTATACAATGATTTATCATTGATTCTAAATTTAACGTTTATATTGCAAAGACTAATTCAATGCCGAGATACACTCGATACCTACTTTCAGCAAAGCGGTTACCTACTTTTCCGCTTTTTTTTATAGCTCTAGGGGTGGGAACTGGGCCCGGAGTCGGCCATCTATCTTTAGATAATATATATTATCTATGGATTCCTGCACCCTCTTCGGTGTGTTTAGTTTTCAATATTATATATTTATACATTAGTGGACATTATCAATCGATTTTCGTGTGCATCGTGAATGATTTCATAAACACGTTAGTCTCTATTCTTATAATATTATTGACCACCAAATCGTATATGAATATGTTCGATAAAAAATCATTATTTTTATTAGTAAGTACGTTTTTTTACAGTCGGCCCCAAGAAACGGTGTGATCTCTAAGTATATACATGACAATGAGCTATAATATTATAATATAAACTTGAGTGTGTGTTTCGAAATAATGTAGGTACGCCTACAATAATATAGTCAATGAAGACGATGGACAACTTATCTAAATATATATATATATGTTTATAATAGATATACATCGTGCGGACAGGTGGATGAAGTGTTGAAGAGATGGAAGACGAATACATGTCATATGTATAAACCTAAGTGTTTAGGCGTAATATTAGCGTGGGGAGATGATAATTATCGCGCGTCAAGTTATGTTCCATGCGGAAGGATAATAAATAAAATAAGATTTTTTTAACAAGAATAATTATTTACTATCAATTGAGACATTCCAGTCACATTTTTTTTTCAGAACCCACCATATATAAATATATAAGTAATAACGCTTTACGGTTCGATTGCAGCAACCGTTTGATTGGCGTGAAGAATTATTTTTGAATGAGAAATGTATTACTGCTAGACATAAAATAGCTAAATAATTTTTAATGTTTCCCGTCGTTAAAACCAAACATCAATTAATATTAATTAATGTTCAGATCACTGCGTAATTTTTAAATTAAAACAGCAACGATTTAAACTGGGTCAGTCAGAGACCTGCAGAATATTCCCGACTGCTATAACCTATGTCCTGTACAATGTGGGACACGTGTTATATTTATGTGTCGATATTTTAATGTTTTCCGTCATTGAACGCAAAAACTAATTACATGGTGTTACCTTCAGTGTCATTACTTACAGAGTACAAAAAAGTACACCCTATTAAAATATATATATATAAATATATTAACTAAATAGTGTTAAAATTGAAAACAAAATTATATGATAATCACGACCATCCGCATAATAATCGTGAAAAGTGATTTAAACTGCTATCGGTTAAAGTTTGAAATCGTTATAATATCGAGAATATAACATAATAATTAAACGAAACTAATGTGTAATACCTTTCGAATCTCTGCAAGGGCGAATTTTCACGATTTTAAAAGTTCATGCGAAAAATAAAATAAATCTTTGTTGTACGATAAAGTATTACTGTTGTTGTAGTTGTCGAGTGAAACAAAAATGTATCTAAAAAATATAGATAAAAATATTATACGGCACTTAAATCACTCACGCGGAGTCCAGTTTGAGAACCGCTGCAGTAGTCATATACAAAATACTTATTCGGTACCTACGGCGAAATCGCACATATCGTATTTCGACGCCGACTCACCGACACGGGCGGATGACTTTTTTTTTTTGTTGGCAACGTGAATCGTTTTTTTTTTTCTTACAAACAGTCATTTTTTACGCGGAATTGGACTTCGTCCAGCCAGTGCCACAACGGTACAATATAATATTATAATAGTGACCAACAACTGTCTCTCTCAGCAGCTATAGTGGGCACGAATAACAGGGACTCTATTATAATATATAAATATATGTAGCGAATTTCTAGTTTTTTTTTTATACAGAGTGTCTCGGCGTGTGTATCCTCGAAACCGTCTGCTGTTTGAGTCAACTTGATTTGACGGCATCGTTTGAGTTCATTTTTTTAATAGGTCTGTGGCAACATTTAGCCAGCCCAACTCTTTTCCGTCGTCAGGCCACTTTTTTTTCATCAAACACAAGTATCTTATGTATGTACAGAGAATTTTTAAGGTTGAAATGTTAAATTATGTTTAATATTTTAATGAATTGGAGAGTTAGAAGTCGAAAATAGCTTTTGTCGTGCGTGTACCAATAATATATACATTTATAAATTATAAATATAAATCACCTCCCATACATAAATTATAATAGCATACGCGTTATGATTTTCATTTTATATTTTATCTTTTTTGCAACGGCCATGACTATCGACGGTTTGTAAATTTTTTCACAGGCCAATAAGATGCAGAAAAAAATAGAGGAGCCACAGTACACCCTACCACGCCCCAAATAATGGCGCTCCTGTAGAAATCATTTAGTACAATATAGTCAAGTATTTTATGTCGATAACACATCATTTTAAGCGAGATAAATATAAATTCTACTTAATAACTATGTATTATTCGAGCTATATTATAAAACATTGAATTATTGAACATTGAGAGTATAAGAACCTTCAAGGGACGAGGTAAAAATCCGAGCATAATTCGCTTTATCGAGAGTCTAGTTATTCACGAAACTCGACTGTAATTTGGTTTTTAAAATATTTACATGCATGTAGACGTAGTCCATTTCGTTTTTAAAGAAACGCCTCGAACAAACGTTTTAGTTTTTGCTTTATTTTCAGTTTAAAAAAACAAAAAAAAAAAAAAAAAAAAAAATACCAGACATTATAACCATTGCAATAGGTACTTTATAGTGATAATATAATATTAATTTTCCGAATATTTAAAAAATATCAAAAAAAAAAAGCGGTTGTCGGATGTGGACACGATGAGTCACTCTGTATATATGTTTGTCATTGGATGTTAGGTTAGGTTATGTTGGGTACTTATATAATATATAATATACTGTACACATCATACCGCGCTGCACATAAAAAACCACGACGCGCGCGACACGTCGTCGACGTGTTCGTAACGGACACGTCCACCTCCTCCTTCTACTGACTTTCGTATATGCATTGGCGTGCTTTCAGTACACAATATAATATGTACAATATCTCACCACCCCGACACCGCCGTGTATATTATAGTCTATGTAAGTATGGGTATTATTTTTAAAATACAATAAAAACGCAGTGGATAAGTTGTCGTTACACTTTACACGCACACACGACATAATTTAGTTCGGCCCACGCAAAACATACTTTGCGATGGCCCGTAGGAGGGGTGGTTTATTGCGAGCACGTCATATATACTATGTAGGTACAATGTGTGTTGCATTTTATACACCGCGAGTTTTCGTTAGGCTTATAATACCATTAAGTATATATATATATATATTGAACTTCAGACTTCAAAATATTGTTAACGATAATATTATATACAATGACCGGAATTATAATACGCATAAATGTGTGCATTTACATGTTGCGTGTTGAGTGTATTATGTGCACAATCAAGAGGGTAATTTTATCTAAAGTAAACATCTATAAGTTTTACTAAAAACTTTTTTGACATGTGTTCATGATGACAAACTAAAAATTACCAACGAATACAATATACAAAAATGGTGTTTATTATAGTTGTGAACTAAGGTGTCGAGTCTGTTATTTGTATTGTTGAATATAATAATCAAGTTTTATTAAAAAAATTATTGTTGAATGGATTAAAAAATATTAAGTTTGATTTAGGTATCATTGAATTTGATGGACTTTTTGTAATTTTTAGTAGATATATATTTTGCTGTTTTACATTTCTTTTTTATAGTGTATAATAATATAATATAATTCCTGTAACTAGGTCTATTATGTATAGGTACATAGTACATGCGGAACTGCTTATAAGGATTTTATATGTTTAGTAAAGTTATTTACGAGTTTTGCTGTAAGAAGAAAATATTTTTATTTTAATATGAACGACTTTCACTCTCAATCGCACATATTTTAACAAAGTCACTTGTTTGAAATCATAACATACTTTTTTGATTGTTTGCTTTCTCACTGGTCGCACTATTGTTGATTGAACTGCTCACTACCAGCTCAGTCTAAAAATAGACGGAAACGTTAAACCGTTATAATTTTTTTTTTTAACTTGGTTATATTTATTGTGTAGTAGCCTATATGGTTTAGACTACCTTTAGAGAAACAAGCTTAGACTATACAATAAACAATCAATTATTTTACACGAGTTTAAAAAATGTATTAAATATGTTGGGTATTAAAACTTAAAACCACGCAAAGAAAATACCGTTTATGAATAATATCGAAAAACAGGTACTTGCTCAATAATAATATATTAGTATTTTATGGAAAACGAAACGAGACGAATATATATATATATATACGGTCGCGTATATATATATGGTACTTATAACTATTTATGGGAATCCAACTTTTAACATATTTTAATTATATTTTTTATTTTCTGGCCGTCTGAAATCATAAAAAAAGAAAAAAACTGTCTCGTAGAGCCGGAAACGATGTGCTCAGTGACCGTCGTCTCGGTCGGTGTCGCATGTGGCGGCCGCCGATGGGTATAAATCATTTTCCACCGGACAAGCTAATGTTCTATCTAATTTGGCAACGACCTAAGCAATATAAAAATATTATTATATGAACGTAATTTGTGGTAAAAATAAAATAACAGTATTCACGTAATATAATAAATATAATCGTATTCCTTTTATAACCTAACCTTATTAGATATTATTATTATTGTTATAACCACCGCAGAGGTCGTAACTCATTGGCGATGACTGTAAAACGAAAACAAAAAACAAATTTCACTTACCTCTCATATATAATAATATATATATATATATATATACATATTTTCGTGTACATTGATAAGTAGACACCACCGACGCCGTATACATTATATATAAATGTGTGTGTGTGTGTGTGTGTGTGTGTGTTATAGCGGTGGTGGGGCCATTAAATAATCGTTAAGATGGGAAAACTATCGGTGGAACGCACATTTCCTGTTAACTAAAAAACCATATACCTAATGCGCATACAATATATATATATAATATTATAGTAGATATACCACGTATTCGTATACATTATAGAACGTGTATGCGCGAAGTGAGGAAGGCGAAGAGAAGTGAGAGAGATTGGTTCGGTTGACTTTATTACGGTCGAAGGGTTGAAATTTCGTGTAAACACAATTCGACGCCAGGGTAGGCCATTAAATCGTTAAGAAATCTGAGGTTCACGCGATATATTACACAGTAATCACGCCAAGGCGAGACTAATAGTACGAAAAACAAAAAAACAACAACTGTTATAATAATATACTATAAACTCGTACACCTATACAAAAGACCTAGATCGGAATATAAGAAATCGGGTTTATTCAGACTAAATGTTGAAAATACTTTTGAAATGTATTTAATTTTGAATACACGATTTATGAGCATGTATTCATGTACAATAACCAAATTTAACGAACAATAGTAGTCAGTAGGATATGGTGTAATGAGAAAAGAGAACGTTCAGTGACACTGAGTCAAAAAATTGAATTCAGTAGACTTTCAAAAAAATTAATTTATTTTCGAGATTTTGTTTCAAATTGATATTTAAATATATTATTTTTTAATAAGTATTTAAATAAAAAATGTCAAATAGTTTTAAGACTATTACTGTTTTGTTTACGAAAGCTCTTTGTATGACGTGTATTAATTATCTATATGTAAGATATTTCTTCTAAATGTAATTATTTTAATATGATAATTAAAAATGTTTAAACTGAGTGAAGACAAAAGGTTAAAGAAAATGTTCGTAAATTTTAGCATAAAATTATCAATTATACTTATTGTGATTTTTTTTAGTGTTATGGATTTTTAAATATAAAACCATAAAATTATATATATAGTTAAAACAACTACAAATTTATCCAGATAATAGAATATACTATAAAAGTATAAGTAGTGCGCTTTAAGATTGGATAGAGCTTTTCGCAGTATTTTACTGCAAAAAAATAATTCAACAATGATAATAAATTTAAAAACTCTAATCAAATGTGTATACATATTTTTTTAGCAAATTCGCTTGGTTGATTAACCACGTGGTTTAAACCACGATTGCAATATTATTATTGTGGTTTCTATAGGTTTTTATATATATTTTCTACGTTTACAAATCGGAGACCGCAGCATTTAATATATACATATAATTTGATTAGTTTCTATATTAGCTTTGCGAGTTTCAAGATCTTTTTTACATGAAAATTTGCAGCAGCCAGCTAGGTCTGTGTTGTCCTATAGTGTTATAAATATAATATATTTTTGGTTTTATTGTGATTTTTTTGAAATGTTTAAGTGAAATTATTACTCTTCTATAAATTATAAAATAAAAATCAACGCTAGGTTTATAGAAAATTGGGAACAAATCAACAATCGGAAAAATTGCATAATATCCTGTGACACAGATCCAAAAATAGTGATAACACTGTAACTCAAAAACGCATGCAAATCGAAACAATCCAACTATTTTTGAAATAGCAGCTATTATTAGAAATGCACACATACTTCGGTTATATATTACTAAGAGGTTCCAGCAGTCGTAAGAGTTCATGTTATTCTCATCTATCACCTTTCACACTGAACACTCACTTTTTGACGTAACTCGGACATTGCAGATATTCATATGGTTTACGCTCAAACCATAGAGGTATATTATATACTTACGATATCGTTTTTATTTTTTATACATTTCACAACACCGCAGCAGATCTGCAGATATTTCCCTTGGTAAATCAGTATAATCACCTGTATATGATGCGTATATAAGTATAATAAGTATATATTATCGTATTCGTTTTCTGACTTGTCTATTCTTATTATTTAAATAATTGAACACGACGCGCTCGTATATGTGGTGTAATAACGATAAACAATAAACGGTCATTTATTACTTTATACTTAAAACGTACCCCGTTATTTTTGTTTACCGTAACCATTTCTATTAAGTTCGTTTATCAAAATATTAAAACATTATTAAATAGGTACCTAATCGATAACAAATATTATCCAGGCACGCCGTAAACTCGTTGAATGACTTGCGACCTCCGCGCAGACGTATACCTAATTTTGGTTTTTTTTGTCGCTCTATAACACTTCGTATTTATTTATATATATATAGTATACTACACATGAGCTAAAACGTATGCACAACGATTTATGTCTCCTATTGTAAACAGACGCGGCGGGTGTGTTGTATGTAAATTGTTTACAAAATATGTTAACCCCCGTTAATCTCCATATTTTGCCGTCGTCGCACGAAATACGTTTATTTTGAAATCATTACCGTTAAGTCGTATAATCTATATTTTCACATAATACACAAGGGTAACTATAATATTATTGCTGCATTTAGATCGAGGCCGATTTTAACCGTTTTACTTCACTGGTCCATGGCGCACATATGGGCAATTTGGAACGGTAAATGTTTATATGTTCCGACCACATGTTCGACATTTCATTTTGCTTGTCTTTTTTGTATTTCAGGGTGATTGTAAACAAAAAGGATACTTATAGGTAATAATAATAAACAACTAGTAAGAACAAAATAGATTTTAATAATATTTGCTAAATAGGTATATCGAGGGTGGATAAAACCCTCGGACAGTATCTTAACAAATTAAAAAAAACAAATAATGATCATAAAAAATTAATTCTAACAAAATAATTTAGACAACTTAAATTCATATTTTGTACAATTTATAAATGTAATGCCGTTAATGTTTGTAATCCGCTATGTCACTGGCAAAATGTTAAATATTACAGCTACTAAAGTATACCTACTTTTAGGTATATGTATAACATAAATTAAATGAGTAAAAGCAAATTGGGGGCGTGATGAAAAATCAACATTAAAAACGCGACAAAAACTAATATAATTTATAGGTAATTAATTACGATTGATACGTACAAAAAAATCCGCTTAAATCCGTTTTTATATCACTGGTTTTGGTTTTAATGAGATCAAGCGATTTGTTCGCTTTAAACAAAAATTATTTTGATTTTATGCTCGAAAGCTTATGATAAAATGGTTAGGATTATTACACTATTATATATTTTTTGTATAAAATAATGATGAAATGATAAAACGGGTTTACATATAGTTTTTCAATGGCGAAACCAAAAATACAACAATGTTTGGAAGCAATCTTTGGTTTATCCTCTTACGCGATGAGAAGAATAAAATGATTAAAGTCGTGTGCAACAATTATAATAAAGTGATTTCTGAGATGTATGGTATAAATGAAATATTTAGTTAAACATATATTTATATCGTTAAACTTAATTAAAATAAATAATATTAAACGTAAACATTTTTTTATAATATGCATCTCTAATTAATTAGGACGAGTTGTGTTTACAAAAACTTTAACAAAATAACAAAAATATTATACATTTTTTATCCCACTATTCTTATACAATAGTAATAATAATTGTTATTCATATACATACGAGGAAATGTGTTTCACTATAGACTATATTATATACACGTATCATTAAATTCGTAATTCTAATTATCATAAATATATTTTTTAGTATAATTCAAATTTTAAACCTAAAATTAACGTTACTAGTATATTTTTATTTAAATACACTCCCGGCAATCGATAAACCGGCGGTGGTGGTTACTGGCGCACGAGCGTATACGGTAGTCATCGGGTTTCCGGTAAAATGGAAAAAAATTGGAACATATTGGTCACAATAAAACTTTAATTTATTATGATAAAATTCAAGAATGGTGAATTTTATTTTCATAACTTTGCATCTGTTTTAAGTTAAAAAAACGCCGGAAAGTTTATGTTTTTTGTTCGAGAAATAGGTACAGACTGCAGTGAACACTATACATTCGTGTAGTTTAGATAGGTTTTGTAAAATTTTACGAATATATTTATACACCGATTATATTATTATAATAATATATTAGCGAGTATTGTCAGTTATTTTGTCGATATGGGCGAAGGACACTTAATATTGAATATATATATTTATAGGTGTCGTCGAGAAATTTAGGCTAAGAATCGCACAAAAAAAAAAAAAAATAGTACAATGAAGGGCGAGTGTCGGCGTGAGGGGAGGCGCGGGACCCCTCGGGGGATCTGCGGGGAATCGGGTCAATCATTCCGTTAATCAGCCTAGTATTGTGCGCGCGACGCAGCCGGGGGACACGACCGGATCATTAATCACACAACCGCAGACGATTAAAAAAAATGAAAATAATAATAATAATAATAAATAAATAATAATAACAGAGGAGAGGAAAAAAGGCGAGAAACGATAGATTTCATTATTATATAATAATATATTATATTATTATTTATTAATAGTATACTTGGAGTTTGCGCACCGCGCACGCGTGTGTGGGCTACTACAAACTGCAGTATATTATTATTATTATTATTAAACAGGTACCATACTATTATTATTAATATTATTTGTTGCCGCTGTCCAATGTTTGCTTTATAGGAGAACCGATGATATTACACACGTCGACAGTACTTACGCGGTTTGACCCGGAATGGCGGCGAGGTCGCCAGTCGTTTGTCCGTCACTTATCCGTTCTTTTTGTTTTTTCTTCCATTTTCGAATGGCGCACACGCGTGCACGTATACATAACAATATGAGCGATAGTTGTATGATATATTATTATTATTTTCTCTATAGCGCACAATAGTCGTTCGTTAAGGTGTCATTGTGCGGCGACGACGACCGACGACCGAATTCCTACGGGTCAACTGCAGCAGCAGCAGCAGCAGCAGCAGCAGGCGCTTGTTGTTTCCGTGCAGAAACACCACGAAAACAATAAATAGAAAAACTCACAAAAATCCCCCCTCCTCCTCTCCACTGCTCGTCGTCCGTTTTCTCCCGATCGCCCGCCCGCTCGTGTCGACTTCCGCGCAGCCTCTCGCCACCGATAACACGATATTATTTGTTATCGTTTGCGAGCGCGGGTACCGCCGATCACAAGGCCGGCACCATTTGCCTGCAGACCGGCTGCTGGCCGTCGACCGCGTACTCGCCGCCGCCGGCCTTTGGCGCGGACACCATTCCGACGCCGCCGACGCCTCCGTTCAACATCATCAACTGCTGCTGGTGCTGGTGCTGGTGCTGGTGCTGCTGATGGTGCTGTTGTTTCTGCTGTTGTTGGTCGGCCCCGCCGCCGCCTTTGGACGAAGAGTGGTCCATCAGCTGCTGATGCTGCGCCACCGCCGCCGCCGCCGCGACGTTCTTGGGCTGATGGCGTTTCTTGTGCAGCGCCAGATGATCGGACCGGGCGAAGCACCGCTCGCACACCTCGCACCGGAACGGCTTGTCGCCCGTGTGCTTCCGGTAGTGTCTGGTCAGCTCGTCCGACCGCGCGAAACTCCATTCGCACGCCGACCACGTGCACCGGTACGGTTTTTCGCCTGCGGACACACGAAAATAATATTATACACACGTTTATCACGGACGATATCGACGCGTATTATTACATATCGTCATTGCAGTTGCCGTTGCGTCGTTACAATTATTATTATTATACGGGCAGCGCTGCAAGTGCATTATAATTATCATAAATTCGTACATATACGAGCTGCGGTGTGTAATATCATATTATGTTATAGTTTACAATGAAAACAAAGTGTTGGGTAGGTACCATTAAAGAAACTTGGACGATTTCATATTACAATGATTTTATTCTTTTCAGAGTTTTTGAAAAATCGTTTTGATATTGCCTCGTTATATATTTTCATAATGCTTTAAAATATAATTTTCGACATTTAAGATGTCAAAACGAATGACCGAGATATGAATCATTGGTATTTAGTGTACCGCAATCTTCGTGAACAAAATATATATATATGATTTAGGTATTTAATATTTTTTTCTCAGTGCCAGATGCCTTTCATAATAGGTATTATTTTATTTAAGACATATTATTTACATTTCTTTCTGAAATATTTGGTCGGAGGAAAGGGTATCTAAATGTCCGCCTATAACAATTATTTTTCATATAACATATTAATGATTCATTGATACGTTTCTGTGACTATATACTCGCAAATCGCATTGCGCACGTGCATATTCTATATGTGCGATCTATCCCGGAGGTATTACAATAATACGGATCGATCGACGCCACAACATTCCATTCGCTAGATTCGTATCAATCATGTAGGTACCTACAATTTATGTGTGATGCATATGTGTGTGTTTGTGTGAAGTGTGGTTGTTCGTATCTATATGATTATCCGACGACGAGGTGCGACGAGAAAGCCACGTCAAACGATATATAACTGTATAACACACATACTGCTCGATCCTATTTTATTATATACATACATACCTACTCGACGTCGAGTCGTTAAAAACGTTTTCCTATCGCAAATACAGTATAATATGTCCGTGTAAATTTTATACGACTCCACAGTTCCGAATAAGAATTTATAGGTACCTATAATATTTAATGAACGATATGGAAAAACATCAGGAAGAAAAATTGAAACTGTGGCGTTTATAGGTTTAAAACTAGATTTTAAACACTTATTCACACACGTGTATGCATAAAATTATTTCTTATTTAAATTATTATTACAGAATTTCAAGAGAAAAATGTTTTCGAGGCAATGCCATATGGTTTTTATAAAATACTGTAGAACGATGAAATTATTAAGTGCTTTAAGCTTTATATATTCTATATTTGTATTATTCATAACCATTACCTATGCCAGGGATGGGAAATTCGAAATTACCAAAGAGTTGGCGATAGACTTATCGTGATTTCTTCATTAAAAAATATTTTACGAAAAGGAGATATATTTTACTCTCTAAACGTGGTAACATCCGATATATGGTTGATAATTAACACCTATAGTTGCAAAAATTTTGATTTTGCTTGGTGGTAAATGTCCTTTTAAACGCTATAACCATAAATGGCAGATTGTATATGCTATACATATTAGCGGTGACTAACAATATTCGGTATAATTTTAGCCATTTTCAATATGTCAAATCCAGTGTTATGGAATGTTGGATTATTTAATAAATTCAATATTTTTAGATACGTATGATGTGATGGGCTATGATACTGGAAAATGCATGTATGGTATTGATGTCAGAAATTATGTTGTTGGACAACTATACACTATATTATATAGCACCTATATAATATATTATATTAAACTGCAGCACACACGTTCCTATTTATTGCGCGCCGCGAGACGGAAGAGAGAAAAATGACAAATTATACACATGTTTCACCACTGCCCACACTGTATAGGCAAGTATTCCGTTCATAACCGTTTTCGTTTTAATTGGTCTCGATTGACTACCCGCGATTTCGAGTAGGCCATCAACGACAATGAAGTTGGAAAAGCTAAAGACAAAAAAATTAACACACAGAGCAGCATTATATGTATAACGCGGATGTGGGACGTTTCACCGGGTAGTACCGCGAGTGCACTACATACATTTATATTATTGTATATTATATGATAATGTGCGCTTTGGTCGCGAATTTTTTCTCTCGGCGCGCGCCATTGTCTTGCGACGTGCCGCGACGGCGACCCACGTTCCGAGTCCACCGTCGCAGTCGTTTATTATGCATATTATTATTATTATTATTATTATTATTACTATTATACTATTATCATTATTATTATGTATAGCGGTCGTTGGCGCGCAAACAATGTAACGATTGTGTTCGGATTCGGAACCGAGTGCGATCGAAGCCCACTCGACGTTTTTGTTTATGTATAATATATAATAATATAAACGTACAAGTCAGCCGAAAGGGGTGAACACGTCCTTGACCCAGCTGCACCAACAGACGAGTCGACGAGCGTCTAATACATGTACAGCTCAGCATTAGAATAGCACGCGTACAATAATTATACGTAAGCGTAATGTACGAGATATATAGACAAATACGTAAATTACTCGTCGCAGGCTGCAACCCTCCCGAAATAATATAATACGAGTGTAGTGACGATTTACTATTGAGAGAAACGCTTATTATTATCTCAAGGATAATAAATATATATAATTATTATCATTATCTATTATAATTTTTATGTAGTTATACAATTTCTGCGGTACGGAGTGAAGTAAACCTAATATAGGCTATAATAGGTATTATGCGATTTTTATATCGTAAATCCATATTAAATGTGAGAAAACGAGAAGAATTTTTAAATATTGTATTTATATTTTATAAATATATCATATATTAGGCACATTTAAGTTTATCCATTGATTTCAAGATGAGTACATTACAGTTACATTACATGAGTACATACAGCAAGCGTGACAAAGTTTTGCTATATTTAAATAACTTTAAGTATTAGTAGTAATATATAGTATAATATAAGTATTAGTAATAAACAAACGGTTTTGTAGTCGAGTGATGAAAATAAAAAGTGTTCCGCCATTTTGAAAACAATTAGTTTAATTTATAAAATATAATAACTATAAACATTGCTATAACCAATGCTATTACGTATGTATATTATATTATTTTATTAACCAACTACTTATCATTATTGTTAATTATAATTTTTTTTAAATCAGTGTAAATATATTTAATAGTATTTGTATATATATATATATATGTGTGTGTGTGTACTTAAATAATTTTAAAAACAAAAAAAATAATGTATAAAAATTATAAAATTAAATCGGTTAAGTTTACAATTTTTTTTTTCGGATATTGAAAACGTACCAGTGGAATTTACATTAAAAATAGTTTAAAAAGGTCATAGTCGGTGAAATTTACATGCGTCCCTATTCATGCATATTTTATCAAACGTTTGGAAAAAAATTAACTTCCTCGTATCCGCGCACAAATATCAATAATATTTTTATATTACCCGACAAGCGAATCACTCTGCAGTAATATCTCTGCGCATGGCACAAAAAACGTTTGTGGGCGTTGAAAGAAAGACGCACACCCTAAAAAAAACGCGTATCGGAGTCGCACGGATATAACGGATATGCGATGACGCCAGCGCGTTGTCGCGATTCTGCGTCGCATAATATTGTAATATATGTATATACCAATATAAAATAGGTACGCTCCGGTTGGCGCACGCCTTATACCGCTCTACATTACAATATTACAATAATATAATATTATACCCATACGAATCGTCGCCGACGTAAGAATAATAATAATAAATTATATCGAAATAATAATACAATCGATTAACTCGCGCATAATATTGTATACCTATGGGCATAACATTATAATAATAATATTATGTACATCGTAATGACGTATAATCGCACTGCCGAGTGGCGCGGACGGAAGCCGAGTCACGTCCCGTGAAAAAACAAAAACGACCGTCGAATTAACCGCCGCCGTCGCCGACAGCCAGCCAGGCGCGCGCGCGCATACGGGATAATTCAAAATTGTTTGAAAAACTACGATGACGACCCGTCATCGGCGTGTAGGTACCATTCTTTTTACCCGTTTAAGGTATATAGCTCACCCGTAATGTAAAATAATATATATTTTATAATACGCGTAATAATAATGACATACAGTGCCGTCAGTGCGCGTCCATCTCTGGCGCGGTTGCACGTAAAACGCATAATAATAATAATAATAACAACAACAATAATATGTGCATTGTGCACGCGCGTGTAGCCATTTAACATTGCGCACAATATAATGTCTAATGTCCAACCCCTCCACCCCCTATATTGTTGTTGTTATTACTGTCGTCGACGTCATTTATGTGCACATTATTTCGGCGCTACCCAACCAGAGTTCCTATTTGTATATGCTGTAATATGTGTATGAGCGCTCGATCGCGATACGCACTTTACACACACGACAGTTTATTATTACGGATCGTATACGGTTTTTATTTATCTGTTTTTTTTTCCATCGTCGTGTAGTTTAGTTTTTTAATTCGTACGGCGGTTGACAATAATTCAACAGCGTTTACGCGGTCGCTCGAGTGGAAAATTGGACCATCCGGCAACGCGGTGGTGGCAGTGCACCTATACCTTCGGTACACTGTATACTTACCTGTGTGTGTACTGTGCATATATATATATATATTACTTATATTATACATTAATATTATTATTATTGTAACAACGCGCGTGTTCCGGGTGATGGTATCGGAAAATTGGCCGGTCTAGTCCCGGCCCGGGGATGACGAAAGTTGACAATAAATATAGGCACATTACTCAACACCGACCGACATCGTCTGTATAATACGTATTCATAATTAAATATTACGCTGCATGTGCGCCGGCGGTTCTGTTGTTTCGACGATGACTGTATTATAGTAATATATTAAAGTTCTGTTATTATTATGAGAATACTCGAAAACAAAACGAGTTCGTTTAACCGCGATTGTCTTCGGAACACAATCGCGAAAATTGACATTTTCCAAAAGTTGCCCTGCGCGGTTAACGAGAGTTATTGTATTGACGAGTCGAAGAAAAAACTAAAAATGATGCATTCTCCCATCGTAACGGATGCGCCGCCAAATATTTTTGTTTAGTAAGTATAATACAATAATAATGTACAGATAGGTAAAACACCGGTATAAGTCTATTATTTAATATTATCATAAAAGCGTGGCCATCACCTATTAAGAACTTTGTGAAATTCTTTTTTGCAATATACGCAATTATACCAACCATCGCTTTAACTATTATTCCAAAATTGTTTGTTATTTAATTTACAAAACATATTATTAAAATAATCATTATTGAAAAAAAATATTCGCACATAACTATACATTTATTATTGAACAAAACGCCGGTACAGTCGGGACATTACGAGAATACGACAAATTAAGAATCAAAGTCCATGATGTACAAATTGTGAACTATACCTACTAACTGAAATATTAATATTTACTGCACGACGATGCATTTTTATTCAACGATGGATAATACATTATATAGTTCCAACGACTTGAAAATGTACGCTCTAGTTCGATTTCATGTACACAAAATTTTATATATTTGTATCATATTATTATAAATTATTATAATAAATTAGAAAGATATCGAATTCCAAATAAACACGTACACAATATTTATACATTTTGTTTGCAAACAACCGATAACCAGAATTGTACAATTATTATACCCGTACACGATTACTTTCATATAGGTACGAATTTCATACCAATTGTATTATACCTAATATTATTACGCGCATACTATAACTGATAAGTACTTATATATATACCTACCAGCTGGCGGGTGATTTTCAAAAGACCAGATGTGTGAGCGGCCAGTGTATTTTATTAATTTAGTCGTTGTTTAATAGTAATTTTTTTTATTGGCGGACACACAACAGACACATTTTTGTTATTGCCACTATTATATTATACTCGGGTAGATATACTATAAACATATTAAATAATATGTACGGAATAAAAATTTTTTTAAAAAAAGGACACCGGGTCGTTACCGCAATATTAAATCAACATCCTACATACGTCTCTATTAAGACTAAGTGTTTCAAACCTTTTTCGGAGTATATATTATTATATATAACTATATAAGCTTAAACGAAATTTCGGCCTACACGCACCTCCGTCGTGGCCGCATGACCGACGACAGCCGCGACGGCGAACCGACAGATGGTGGTGTTCGATGGTAAATAAATTCAATGGAATTGGCGGTAGTGCGACAGTAATGCGAGTTTTTATGGCCGTGTCCGCGAGAATAGAAGACGGCGGTTTTTTCTTTTATTTTCTGAGACTTTTATAATATTAACAGTTTTGCAGTTACAACATTATCTCGCACGCGTATATTATTATAATATTATTATACATTTAAACTGCACGGACATAATATATTATAACGCGCTGTGTGTGTGTGTGTGTTTTCGTTGACGCCGTGCGTTATAATACTCGGTCACATGATTTAAGTTGCGAGCGCATGCAGAAAAAAACGCACATCAAACGCGCCGAACGCGTAAAAAAATTTTCATCTATACAAACCACCGACCGAGAGTGAAATAAAATATGTATTATGTTACTGCGGTACTTTATTTAGGTGTTTTTTTTCCTCGCTGACCGGAACCGAGTGGGACGTCGGACGCCGCGCTGTGCACCGCTCTACTTCTACACATTATGTTTTATATAAATATTTAGATTACATACCACAAGAACGCTATTAATTATCATATACTATAAATATTTACCTTTAAAATCAAGTCTAATAAAAACGTATTTTTGCACGCGATTATAATAATATACCTATATATTAACAACAGTCATGGCGTGCCCATGTGAAAAGCTCCCTAATCATATACTTTATATACATATACGTATAACATATATACACATATATACTGTCCTGTATACTAAATAATAAATATACGATGAATTATATATGCATGGATATAGTACATCTTTATACATAATATATGGAAAAATTTAATATAGTCACCGTAATGATATATATGCAGTTATGTTATAAAAAAAATTGTATCAATCCACTATCTGCCAAATTTTAAATTCAATTAATTTCAATATTTTTATTTTAATAACTATATGAGTAAATATAACTTGTCATATTGTGTTTTATATTATTATTATTTAATATATATTAGTGATGCTGACACCTAACCTTAATTGCATGTAACCACTTTGGTAACTATATACATATGTAGTCGCACCTGTGCTCTTCAACCACACTTCAAAACGATGTATGTCTTATAGCCATATACTATCTAATACTTGTGGTAAAGGTATATACGCACAAGTCGTGTCTTGGGAATAGGCTACAAGTATCCATCTGCTCCCCAGTTCCCTCCTTCTTAGACAACATTTGCCGCATTTATGTGTGTTATTAAACCATAGTTATCGTTAAATATTAATCTACTCTTTTCTTGAAATGCATACATTGGTCGTCGTTTACGGACCTTATCTCTTCCTATACATACTTATAATCTAATTTAACCTATACCCTTCATTTATATTAAAACGGTCAAATTACTTGAAGACAAAAAAAAACACCATAAATATGTTACAGATATATAATGTACCTATGACGTGTCATTATAATAGTCAACGAAGTAACAAAATACCGAATGCATTTCTGAGCACGGTTGGGAGCCGTGCCGGTCAGTACTACGTGTCTCGAATTTATATGATTGCGTATTTTATTTATATACCCGCAGTGTGGTAATATACACGTCGGGTAAAAACATTAATTGTTAGGTAAGTATAAAGTATATCATCTATAGAAAATAAGCAACGATTACAGTATCTAAAAAGATACATGATGAGATACATTTCACATGATGAAAGGGACATGGTAAATGAAAAAAAATAATTTTTACGGCTATACAGTAATTATTATTATACTACACATGTGTAAATATATAAACTATATAAATATAATTTAATATATATACCTGTATTGTATAATTTATTGAATTCTTATACACTTATGTGCATAACACATTTATATTATATTGTATATAATGACTATAACGTGAAAATATGTCGTTAGGTATGTGTGTTTTCCTGCTTTCCAGTTTATATAGTTGTAATTTATATATTTATAATCGAATAATTACAATTTTTGAAACAGTCTTACAAACATATACAATTATAAATAGGTACAATTTTTTAATAATTTTATGAAATATTAAAGGATTTTGGCTATAAACATAAAGTTTGAATTTTTTTTATTAAAACATAATTTTAACATGAAAAGTATACTACACGGAACAATAAGAACGAATGAGATCAAATAAAGACGAGGGCATTAAAGTCTCCACGTAACACATATGTATCTATACTTAAATAATATTATTATAGTCTCTCTCCATGACGTAGACCACTGCAGTTTATCAATCATAATTCATAATACACATCATTTTAATGCTTACGTACACACGCACTTTTTATACATAACATACCCTAGTGCGCACTTAAAACACGTTGAGTTTCTGTTCGGCCGAACGTTTAAAGCCATTAAGTTTATACAGCTTGTTTACATTTTCATACTCGTCGGACTTGAGTATATAAATGAACTGCAGCGTTTATTATTATTATTATTATTAAAGATTCTCAAGTTTGATACTTAGCGCGCGGAACGAGTTTTTCCACTTTCTTACAACGGCGTCGGCGGCGGAGTCGTTCAAATTCAATTAAACGCTGAACAATTCTCTACCCTCTCGTCGCGAATGGTGTTATTTATTTCATGCACAGGCACAGCAATAATAATAATAATACGCGTATCGTCCGATTGTGCATTTCGTTTATCTATATATATATATATATTCAAATGTTTCGCGCGCGTTTATGAATCACGTACAAAATAAATAATAATAAAACTCGCGCGCATTTACTACAAACTCTATACGACTTTACGTATATAATAATGTACCTATAAAATAATTATTATTATATAATATGTAGTATAACTTGCGCGCTTGCACATAAATCTCGTCGCGTGCTTTTCGCTCGTACCTATACTTATATATATATATATATATATAAATGCATAATATTTTTTTTTAATTTGATTTTTTGCTCACACGTTGAGTGTCCGCGAGATGCGCGTGCGCACAATCACGTGGCGTGTGGGTGCAAAATTATACTTAGCTAAACCATTATTGTCATTATTGTTATTATAATAACGATCTAGATTAAACGACTAGATGAGATTCCAATCGGCTGCAGACAATTAAACTTACAACGATATGCGTTTTGCGCCGACGAACGATGCATATCGATTTTAATTATCCCCGGGACGTGTCGTCGTGTTTTGTATTGCGCTTTTCGCCACCCCATTTTGCTGCAGCAGCGACATTATTGTATTTTTCTCTCCAGACCATATGCATCAGCTTATTATTATTATAATAATATACGATTTTTCTTTCGCCTCGGAATTATTTATCGCAAGGGTTTAATCGCTGCAGCTATATCACGTCAGAGACGAAAATAAATTTATCGGTCTCGGCCATTATACGAGAATCGGTATTTTCAAACGTGTATATGATAATATTTATTATTTAATATACAATAATACCACAACATATAAACACGAACGCATCGAATTTTAATAGCTAGCTTTTAATGAAATGTCACACCTTTAAATGTACATGTATAAATAGACGAACGTCATAAAACGACAGTTTTCGATTTAGGATATTATGATGAGTTGTAGACCAGAGCACTTTAGTTGGCACATGCATTAATCGGACACCACTGTAGACTATCCCAGCGGTTAATTAATTTCAACAAATTGTCGAGAAACCAAATTTAAGAGCTATTAAAAAACGTCAACAACAAAAAAAAAACCACATAAACCCAAGTCAGATTTACACAAGCGTCCGAAAATATATAGAACTATACACCGACGGTCTTACGCCGTTTAAAACGGAATTTATTAAAACCATCGGATCATTAAAACGTATTAATATTATATTACACACATCTAATGATGTATATATACATATATATTATACATAATAAGATTATATTATATAGGTTATTATAATAAACTTATCCATCCATATCGAGTTTGATATTATGTATACCAAGAAGAAAAATAAAAATAAAAAACATCTAAAGGTTTACAAACTAATATAATAAAAATGATAATCTCAACATAAGTAGACGAAGTGGTATATCTATAAAATATATTGCGTTTATAATAATATAATATATCGGGTTTTGTATACGAATTGCGTAGTTTACAAAATCATTGCGCATAATTTGACGATTAACAATCACTGAAAATAGTACCAATTATTATTATTATTAAAAAACGGTCAAATCATAAAAATCATTCTGTTCCACGTATAGAATAATATAAAGCATATGAAGACTAATAGCTATCCAATCACTTCTCGGCGATTCATTTAATGACATCACGTCGAGTTACGTTTCCGCAAATGCAGGAGGCTGGTTTAGGCATTATTATTATTTCACCGCAAGTACTCAAAAGAATTCCGTGACGAACCGTTGTAAATTGTATTTCCTATAAGCGTCCTCAAAAAACGGTCACCCACGATTCCGCAGATCTGAGATACGGTCAAACTATTTCTTCTAATCAGAAGTCCATTTCGAGAACCAAATATAACACTCGAAAAAGATCTCTTATTCGTCCTACTAGTACTTACAAAATGTCTCAAAAATAATATTTTAAACGTTTCACATCGCCGAAATCCTCTATTTATGACCTACGTCGTCTCAATCTATTCCTGCAAGTGATATTCTGAAGCAAGACGTCTAAAATGGTATTTAAGTTGTGACTGGCGGTCTAAGCCAGACACTCACAAAAATGAAATTGTTCTTTCCGCCGAAAAACTTAAGTGGACGTATTAATATCTCGTAGTTTATTAATAAAAACGGTAAATGCGTAAATGATTTCGACAGCCTACAGCGGTAATATACAATCATCACGTGCTGCAGCGATAACCCCGATGTAAGATGTCTACCTACTGCAAGGACTTTTTGTTGGAAAAAATATACAACGCGTATATTGAAACCTCTCCAACTGTAGCAGGAAAATAAGGCTAAGCAAAACAAGGCTGAGGCGAACTATACGCAGCAAGATAATATTATAGTATCAGGCAAGGATAAGCATACGCAGGAATGACGTTAAAAACCGCTCACAGACATAATAATTGAAAACGGTTATGATGTTTTACACGCGGGCCGCATCACGTACCTATAATAATATATACACGTGTACGACCGGGGGGGGGGGGGGAGAGACACCGCCGAGTGAATGCTAAAGCACAATGCCAAAATTCTCGGCTTCCGATCCACGCTACAATATGATATTATAATAAATACGCGTGTATCGTTGTTATTATATCTATATACGCGACGCGATTGATATCGTGCACAGCACACGCGTACGCGCCATGGCTCATGACAGTGTGGTGTGCCATGTGCGCGCGCGTGTGTGCGCGTGTTTATTATTGTTTTCGTGTATATATTGTCTCCGTCCGTAATATAAAAAAATTATACTATTATTATAACTCACAGTGTATACCTATTGGTAAAAAAAAAATGCTTAAAAAAAAAATTGCCTCTGGTGGTTTTAATAACTTTTTTGTCCGTCTCGCGACCCGCGATACGCGTACGCGTTAACCGTGCGACATGCGCGCATAATAACCATATATATTACATAATATCAATGTGACGTACACAATATTGTCCGCGCGCGCGTGCGTCGGTATTATAACATTATTATTATTATTATTAATATTGTTGTGTTCGTCTATGTGTACGGCCGTTATGTCTTATGTACGCGGCGACCGTTTTGTCTCGTCCCAGGGTCGAGGACCTCTTCCGACGGCTCTGGTTCTCCGACACCGACCGACCGTCTACGACTACGACGTCTAAACTACACATTTTTATTATTATTATATACTTTACACGACATACTTATACATATGCATACACACACGAGCCGACCCGACCCGAGCCGCTCTGTCGCTCTGCGGTTGACGCGGAAGAGTGGACGAGGAGAGAAACGCGCACAGCGCACAAATTAGACGCGTTATTACTCCGAGTCATCGACGTCGGCATATTATTGTGTAGGTACGTACAAAAATAATATCTGCATAATAATATCATAGCGTTCGCCTGTTTCTAATAATCGGCACGATCCGATAGTCTGCTGTGGCGGTGATAATTATCGTATACGATTATCGGATGTCGGCCCGTCGCGGCCGCGTTGGCGTGTATAATAATGATTTTCGGCTAATAATAATAATTGTTTCGCGTCGCGGCCATAATATATTATTATTATCATCGTATTATAATAAATTTATATCATAGTAATAATTAGCATTTATTTCGGGCGACTTTCGGTCTGACTCATTTCTCCGCCGCCGCCGTCGAACGGATTTTCCGCGACCTCGGACGACATTTTGCCCGTAATACAAATATGCGAATATAATATGCGTGCATTAAATAATGTTATACTAAGAGCGGTGTCTATATAATATTATTATTAAGTAGAGCGGCTGCGCGGACCGAAATCGGTCGGGTCAAATATCGGAAAATCGAATAAAAACTGACACGCGATACGATCATCGGAGTACCTCATATATACCTATATCATAATATATATGATATACCTATATCATCGACATTCGATCGCGGAATTTATCATAACGGTGAAGTGACTTTTTTCTCATACGTAAATATTAACAACTATTAATAATTTATACATATATATATATATATATATATTAATTTAAGCTATAAAAACCGTTTTACGACGTACGGGATGATAAAACGTTTCGAGACCGTCGATACTTTTAATGCATCATTATGACACAAATGAATAACTACAATAATAAACACGAATATCATTATGTTGTAAAGTATTATAGTGTATATATATATATAACGTATGGTTTCTCGCATCGAAAATGTACTCGCGCAATTAACTACGAATCAATAAATTTAAGTATAGGTATAGGTACCTAAAACCTACATTTATTACCTATTTATATAGAATTAATATACGAATAATTTTAGGTAGGAAACGAAATATTATATGTAGGTACCACGTGGTTGTATATAGAATTTTCAAAGCACCCATACCACGCAAGACGATACATTATAATATACAGTACGAAATATTTGGCACACCAATTTTTTCACCGGTCTAGGAACTCGTCTATGATATTCCGGTATATTGAGTATTATACTTATGTTTCGCATTGATCAAAAACCGAATCACGTGTATAATGATTATGTGGTGTAGGTAAGAATAATAGATTAATAGTGTATTAGATACTATAATATTGATTATGATAATATGTAACTATACGCAAGCACTGAGGCAACAGAAGCAACGGATAAACGAAATAATCAAAATCTCTACGCATCGGATGATTGGCAAATGTAATTACACTACGAACATCGTGTTAGGGTTTAATTTAGTGGTATTGAAAAAAAAAAGTGCATACAGCCTTCCCGGACGCTATTCGACATGTGCCGGGAGGCGATTTGTTTAGCTTCGACGTGTCCGAAACCTCCAATTAAATAACGACGGCCTCCGCACACGCGGTAGTCATTACATTATATCGTAATATTATATGATATATATACGTGTCCAGGGACTACACTAACAAGGTGTTGAAAAAAAATACTCTGGAGGCCGTTGCGGGGTTACTTGAAGAAGGAAAATTACTCGGTTCAGAGTTCTTTTTTAATAAGAAAACTCCGCGGCACTTGTCGTTGGGGTTGAACAAAAATGGCAAAAAAAATATTTAGAAGATCTGTGATATTTCTGACCATATTAAGTATAACAGAAAATCATAGGCGTACGAAAAAAATAATTATTCGAGAAGACGTAAATGATGTCCATTTAATGAGTAATATCAAACTATTTCACTGTAGGCAAATTTAAAATTGAAATTCACTTATATAGATTAAGAGAAGAATGTTTTTGAAATAACGTCATGTGTGGCAGTTTTTTTTACATTATTATAATATATTAGATAGATACTCGTTCAATTGTATCTTTTTCATTAAAAAATATTTTACAACAATATATGACATAATTATCCTGGAAATGTTATAATTCTCTTAAAATGTTGTTAATAGTATTTTAACTCTAATATTAACCAAGACGCCTCAAATTTCTACTTCGCATAGAGGAATTTCACTACATTACATTTTGGACAAATCATTATACTAAGCGAAACGAGTGCTAGTAACAGCAGCAGCAGACTGTCTGGGACTGCAGTATACAGTGGTGCCACGCGTTGGCGTCATCCCTGAGAAGTCCAATTCGATTACACGGTTCTGCGATAGTGTTGTGTTGTTTGTAAGCAAAAAAGGCTTTTGTATATGTGACTAAAGGTTTTTTCAATTGTCTCCCCATTACAATAGCGGCGCCTGCGAAGTGATATAGATACCCTTTTATACGGGAGGTGGTATCATAATATATAATAATAATGTTCATTCATAAAAACACTAAGACATAAATCGCATATATAGTCATAAGCTGTGACCGTGTATATTTATAAACTCGTATATCAGTAATATGCGTTTAGTAATGGGTTTTGGAATGCTGTTTGATGCCGTCCGATAACCCTAATGGGTTGTATTTTCAGTGCTTCGATTTATTACATGTTATATAGGTATTGTATGGGTATAATAGCAGGTATTCTAATAATATTTTACGAATTATATTTAGGCTTATATATATATATATATATTAATACATACTGCAAATATACGATAAAAATATAAAATTACCTGTGTGTATTCTTTGGTGGGCTTTTAGGTGAGAACTTTTAGTGTATCCTTTGTTGCAACCTAAAATCAAAACAATGGCAATCAACAATCAGTCATAATAAACTTTTGCTATGTATCCATACGACCGTCAACCCTGTAATTTTACGACTTTGTATAGCTATATATATAGGTATACGATATTATTTAATATATCAATGTTGTAGCCAGGCTGGAGAGTTCAATTTTTCCTATTAGTTAATAGGAGTGTTATCATTTGCTGCATTTTTTTATCGTTTATATAAGTAATTATTATTCTTTAGAATTATTCCATACACAATATTATCCTGCAATCACTATGGGTGTATGGCATTGTCATTTGAAGTTCTGTTAAGAACTCTAATAAGATTATAAATTCATCAAATTATTTTTTGTATATATTTTCTATTCAGATTTATGGTGGAAAGGAGAGTTTCTAAACTGTAAATTGATAAAAACCAAAAATTCTTTAAAACTTTAATGACTGACTATCTCCCTCAAAAAAAAAATTCTAGCTAAGCCTTGTATGGATATGGTGCCTATATACGGTATACGATGCAGTAAAATGTTTATAAAAACTAAAAAGGCTAGTTTACTTACCGCCAAAATTGCAATGATGAGTCCGTCTCCTTTCCAAATCCGGGTTGTTCCGTCTGTTGAACTTCATCGATCTTTGGATGGCGTTACAGCGGGGTGTAGTATATGGCGGCGGTGGCGTCCGCCGTTTACCAGGGGAACCTGGCTCAGAAATGGGAGGCGTCATGGGTGCCACGCGTGGGAAGTAACCGTGGTGGTGATGATGCTGTTGGTGATGGTGATCATGGTGATGATAATGCACATGCAGATAAGACGGTGTATACAGCCCCGGACTAGCCACTGACTGATACTCGGGACTGTTGGCTTCCGGTGCTTCCACTTTGACGTGGGTCACCTGCAGCGATTGGTCGTCGAGCGTAGAGAACATTTGCGGGTCTACTACCTCATTCATCTCAAACCACGGGGGCTCTTGAGATTCATCAGGATGATGGCCGTTCTGAAGGATCGAGTCCTGCACTGTCCGCGCACCCATGCCGGCTGTCTCGAAGAAGTCACACAAGACCGGCTCATTTCTAGACTTGATGACATGTTGGTCTTCCACCATCAGTCCTTGTAGCATTGAATCGAAGTCGGGAGTCTGAAATATTAGAAATTATTATTATTATAAAAACATTTAAAGAGAATACCTAGTCGGTGTTAACATCACATATCGTATTTTAAATAATTTTACGTTAATAGCTTTACAAAATATCCAATAATATTATAATATAATTATACCAATATAATATCTATAACATAACTTACACCTATATTATTATTGTAAAAGTTTTGAAATCACTCAGTAGATAATGGTGATCCTATATTTTAACTCTAGATATAAGTACACGTATATATATATATCAATAAACAATAATAAATGTTTTGAAACAAAACGTTATAAAATGTGTTCCTTATATATTATTATACCTGGAGCTATATTTAGTTTTATGTAATAAATAATAACTAATAATAATAAGTGTTTAATAAAGCGGTACATAACTATAATACAATATATATATATAGGTACAAATATAATGAGTATAGGATACAGATATGTATAAAGTATTAATGTCAAGATTAAAATCACATAATAATAATAAAACTTTTTAGATTGTTATTGGCCATTAACCATATGATATTCCAATCCGTTTACAAAAAAAAAAAAACGATATATTATAAACGTTCAGTCGGCGTTACTGGCGTTAAAGTCTCTGCGTCGAATAATACAATAATATATATTATATAATAACTCATTGAACAAATAATCAAATTAAACGTCGTCTTTCGTTTATTAGGTATATTATGTATATACAATAAATAAGTATCATATAGATGTGTTTTATATATATATGTGTGTGTGTGTGTGTGTGTGTGTGTGTGTGTGTGTGTATGTGTGTGTATAATACAATATAATCTCTCTATATATTATGTATTATAAACTCACACACTGAATAATAACCACTCTGTTGATTCTCGAGGTGTATGTATGTATATATATATATATATATATATATATATATTATACACACAAATTTATCTACCGGTTTCGTTACGTTCAGTTTTTATAGGTCTATGTGGCGATATAAACCGAAGCCGAACGTAAACATAAAGATATTAGCCGTACGTGTTAAAATAGAAAAACACGGAAATGGTTTTTGGCAATGCATAGGTCTCCAATATCTATGTATAATACACACACACACACACCTGATGACGACTACGACGACCGGATCGTGGCGAGCGTGGGCTGTGTCTTAATGGGCTCCGGATATGTTTATGGCAACGGCAGGAAAACCGAGACACATGGTCGTAAATACGACGCGGTATTTCGGCAATCTAGCAATGAGGGTACGCATATTATATTTCAAATCTTTTTATTTAATTTTTTTTTTCTATTAATCACGCGTGGACGTCTCGTATGGTATAAATACTACAGCATAACACTAGGGTATATTATATATATATATATATATATATATATATATATATATATATATATATATATATAATCCCCAACACTATAATTTGGCGATAAAATGCGTTTGCTTAAAATATATATATAGGTACCTACTTGTACATATATATATATATATATATATATCAGACGTAAAATATAAGAAATATGCGTCCAGACTTAATACAATATTATGTATAATACACACAGTTTTCTAGACATGCATTGTTCCGCCAAATTTAAATAGTTTGAGTTTTGTTTGATTAAAATCAATATAATATATTTTACCTTCAGATGACGTGTTTTCACCGTCTTACAAGTTTGATACGGGAAAAAAAATAAAAATAACAAATTTTTAACGAGTAGTTAATTATTTAAATATTTAAAGATTTGATAGGTGGAATGAATAGTGGCACAAGGCCATCCCGCAAAATGCGTTAGTCCACTCATGCACTCCGTTTATCAATACTTCAAATACTTAGAAGTGAGTTATAACTAATTAACTATTCGTTCAAAATTTGATTTTTATGTATCGAAAATAATCTGCTTCAGAATATATACAATGTATACCGGTTGGTTTAAAATACTAGTATATATGTATACATATATATTGTTCAACTGATGTGTAATGATGAAACGGCGTAATCTGCTGTGGGTATATAAAACATAATATTATTTTAAAGGTTCACTGCTGGAGTGCTGAAAATTAAAATTAGGACGTTACTATTCAAAACTATCGACGTGTGACAATATCATATTGTATGGCATGCGTATGTAATTAGTGTGTGTGTGTGTGTGTGTGTGTATATGTATATATATACTCTGCACCGACACAAAACCATACCAATTTTTTTTTAGTTTGTTGTTATAATATAATTTTCGCCTCTATTGCGTACGTTTATAATATGTATATATATTACACGCAGCATGTCTATTATAACCGAAATCGTATTATATACTTAATAAATAGCTGACCAAATTGCTGGCCACTCTTTTCGATTTTCCGCATCGTATGATGAACACTGCTGCAGACGTTATTTATTACAACCGCGAATCGGTGTAATTAGGCATATCACAATATGTATCCAACTATAATATATTCCCGGACCATCTGGTCTGCCACTGTTGCTGCAGTGTTATGCAAGACTTTCCGCTCAGCATTGTGAAATAATAATACGAACTACGTTGTGTGTTCGGATGTATAATAATAATAATAATATAATAATTTTTTAGGCATCTCTTGTAATGGACACCCACTTAAATGGACGTGGTGACGGAAACAACGTGACGTCAGCTCGACAAAAAAAATAATTATTTCGATTAGCAACGTATTATATTATACCTACTATATATCTATCACGACTAAACCACCTAATCATAGTATAGGTTATTATTGATTAAGTATATCGTTTTATAAACGTTTCGATTGGCGAAACGTCTCGAATGACTTTGATCAAGTATTTTACCAACTGGAATGCGTCTAGTACGTACCTAATATATTAAAAATAAACTCCTCAACTTAAAATATTGCGAATAAAAAACACACATAATATAATGAGTATTATATAAAAAGTGAAGCGTGTAAATATATATATATATATTGGCAATAGTCGTTAAACATCATTGAAAATGTTGGAAAATAATACGAATGAATATATTGTAATATTTATAATAACGGGTGAAATATAATATGTACAACAATAAAATATATTATACAATATTGTAATACCTATATAATATGCTATACTGCGCTCACTTATTACGATATCTTTCGTCATTATCAGCATATAATATAATTACATAAACGTTGTGGTTTTATTTATTGTGTTTGCTTTACTTTATGTTCGCTACTCTATACAACTACAGGTTGGTTTAAGAGTTAATAATATAATTTTGTTTGATTAAGAACAGACATATTATCTCGTACCGCGCACATAATATTAATATATAATATTATATATATATATATAAGATAGGTAAGCGCGTGTGCTTATTCTAGTCGATAAATTTATCGGCCCCGCTGAGAAATACGTTCGAATGTATATGGCGGCGTTGGTACAATATAATAAGAACTTGGCACGAAACATAATTTATCTAGCATAATAATTTTCATACGACGCACTGCTGTAATTCTACAATACCTACGTAAATACGTTGTTGAACAATAGTTCTATTTTAACATTCAGGGGTGCGAGAAAACATATTTTGCGACGGCTGTTGATCAATATAGAATAATTTATTATTATCATTCTCTATTGTACACCATCATCTTCTTCGAGAGACGTGCGTATTACAAGATAATTTAGTGGAAGACGATAACTCGTTTTTCCTTAAGCCTCGGAAACGTTGCGCGTGTCTCGTGTTTATAAAATTCGACGAACAAAAAAAAAAAAAAACGAATATATATATATATATATATATATGTCTTTATATACAGTGTGTGGTCCATTGAAGTGTCCTACACTCAGTATTTCGATAAGTTACAACTTTTTTGAAAATATTTTTCATTGTATAATTTTATTTCATTCCAAAACAACATTTCTGAACAAACATAATTTTTTTTTTACTATTTTTTATCGTTATAATTTTTAGTATTTTAGATTTTTGAATGTAAGCATACATATTTTTAAGCACAATATTATTTGGAGTATTTCAATCTATAGCATTTTTTCAGAAATGTTGTTTTTAAATTATATAAAAATAATATTTCCAAAAAAGTTAAAACTTTTCGAAGTAATGAGTGATGTAGACACTTAAATATTATATATATATATATATCATATTGTCGGGTGTTACATAATATAGTTGCAGAGTGCAGGCCGTCATGTTTTTCCGTTTTCTCGTTTAACTAATATCGCAGAGTATAAAATGACAAATCGCAGTGGACCGCCCTGTATATAGGCTCACTTATCTATATACATCGTGGCGTATTATGTACAGAGCCGTTTATTTATATTAATTTTTCCTCGCGCCGTCGCGTTACGCGTGTACCCGTATTAATAATGTAATATAAATGCGTGCATACCACTACATATCATAGTCGCCGTGTCGTGTATTGTGGTTGTGCAAGACAAAAATATGCGCTTTTGTTGTTACGACCGCGCGCGCAAAACGCAACCGCCGCAGAGGTCTCCGAGCGCGCGCATGATACACGGAGGGCTACGGCGGCTACAGTCCACCACGCGCCCGCGTCTGATTGATGGCGTTTTAATGAAGTGTCTCTCTCGGCAGAGAACGGTCGCCGGTCGAGGAGAGTCGTTAATGCGTACAGCCTCGAACTTGACGTCGTGTATTATACGATGCGTGTGTGTGTGTGTGTGTGTGTGTGTGCGCTCCATTGTATTTGTACGATATAATGCGGTTGACCCGTTCACTTTGCACCACATTTCCCGAGGTCTGTTGCACGGTCGCACGGCGGAGAGCCGCGCGCGCGCGTTGTTGCGCAAAAAAAGAAAAATCACAAATCGAGCCTATATATTTTTAATCGATGTGTTGAGTGCCCGTACAATACGATATGATATTATTATGCGCATTAAACGTATATAGGTACCAACATATATATTTTTTTAATATAATTTCGTCGTCCCCCGCCGAGCCGAGCGTGTCTGCTGCAATAATATTATTGCCCGACAACGGTTTCGAAAACGCGCATAAATCGCGTTGTCGAGCTTTGAAAACGCGCGGCTGATAAAAACGCGTCTGTACATAACATCATTCAGGTGTAAACATAAATATACAGCTGCTGTAGTTCGGACCGGGTTCGAATGTTTATGATATATGATGCCTTCTTTTTTAACCCTAGTGCAATTCAAACATTTCGATTTAAGCGTACGAAAGTACTAAGGACTGAAGTCCCGCCATTCTCACAATATCATTGTATTGCGCATAATATTATATCATTATATTTGATAGGTACAAAGACGCGCACGCATCGGTAATATTATAATTTATATTATATAATAGGTATGTTGTTAATGCACGAAAACCGACGACGTCATCCGAAGAACACTTCGCAGTTTTCGTCCGACGATAATTCGTATTATATTATGTTTGCGAGTCGCTATATCATACGCGTATATACACGTGTTAGTGTGTTGCAGGTATCACACTATCACATATATATATATATAGGCGTATAGGTGTATAGGTACGTGTATAATAATATATACACGCGCAGGAAATCGAAGTCGTTCCGCGTCTTATTATAATGAAGCTTAATTGTCGGAACAATATCTTCGACATGTCTGTACAGCGCAAGCACATGACGTCGTGTGTGTGTGTGTGTGTATTGCTCGCACGCTTCCTCCACGTATATAATACTATAGGAACACTGCGCACTCTCACGCACGCGCGTGCACATAGTACGATGTTATGTTATATGGCTCGTTCGCTGTATATCATGTATTGTGTGTACGGTTTTTTTTTTTTTCTCTTCTCGTCTTCCTCGTCGACCACAGCCTCCACAGCAACCCTCCGGCACGCGGCGGCGGCGCGATTACACGAGTCATATAATATACGCAACACCGCCGCCACTGCCGAGACATCGGAGCTATCGTGTGCCGAACACTTTCCGGACGTGTACGACGCCTATGAGATCCGACTGCGTGTAATGTTTGGCGTGCCCCGGCGGACACGTGTTATTCACACATTGATATACGCGTCCTTTGCACAATTCTATAGTATAATACCTATATGCATAAAATACGCGTGTACCTACCCGTGTAGAACGTCGTCGAAACAATATCATAAGACATGCGACATCGCGTACAAACACACATGCTCGCACGCAGACAAAAACGTACGTGTAGGTTATACATGCATAAACGATAATCATTTTCGACGAACAAAAAAAAAAAAAGACTATCAGGCGTAGCCTACAAACTTGTCGAGCGCTTCATAATATTGTCCAAACCAGAATTCTGGGCATTAGGCACATCATTGGGAGGAGGGAGCAAAAAATTCGAATGAGCGTTTAAAATATCGACAATTAAAACCTTTTTTTTTATTCATTTGGTAATATTTAGCTTTTATTTAAAAAAAAAATCATAATTTTCATTAAAATATTATGTAAAATATACACTTTTGTTGAAAAATCATAAACAATATTTTAACTCTTATGTGCATGAAATTAATTTATAACTTGATCTACTATCAAAAGAAAGCATGTGGAAAAACGTGCAAATCCTGCAACTTATGAACCCTACTAATATTGCATTATACAGTTAAGTATAGCATTATTAGGATGATTTTTAATAGTTTTCACGTTATTTGGCCCTTCTTATTTCAGAACCTTTAATTTTTTTTTTTTTTTATATATAGTATCATAATCAAAGGTATTCAATAAAACTTTTTTGATATTTGCTGGTATTATACGGAATAATAATAAATCATAAAAAAAAAAAAAATAATCGGAATAGTAACTATATAATAAAATATATGTTAATACCATTTACCATATTACACGCGACAAGACATTACAGATCGGATAGTATATTGAACGTGATTACTGATGACTAATGCGTAAGACATCGTAATCGACGAAACATGAAACGCACACAAAAAATTATGATAATATTTCCGTCGAGGTTGTGGAAATAGTATTAACCGGTACACGGTTGACTCATGAAGGATATAAACTGCAACGCACAAAAACTCCAATTCGAAAAATACGTCATATAACTGTATGAATATAATGTGTAACGACGATATTCGTATAAATCGTATACGAATCAAGTTAGCATGAATGAAACCGTATTGGTTTCATGCGTAAAAAAAACACGTTATGTGAATAAGATAATTTTTATTCGCATTTGACACTAATTGTTTTTGTTTTTAATTTTAACGCGGTGTCCGCGATATCTATCGAATATTACACCTGAGGTGTTTTGACAACGATAAATCATCGGACCAAAAACATTGGCCCTTTTAGTGAGTTTTCTATTAAAAGTAGGAAAAAACCTGTAATCGACATTATAATACTGTTATTTGCAATATGTCTATAAATTTGTTTCTTATAGGCATCGAAACCGGTCCGCGTGTCGGAGTCGTCGGATTACCTAATTTCCTGTTATTAACTCAGCTCAGCCAGTCGTTTAACAATCATGTATATTGCGCACGAATAGATATATTATACACTGTTCGTATAGGCCTTGAGTGGAGAATGAATAAAATTTAAATTTAAAAAAAATAAATAAAAATAAATAACGACGTCCGTTTTTGGAATCAGTTTTCCGTTCGGTGTTTCCGTTTTCAAATCGAATTTAAATAGTCACATACATTACACAATGATAATAATATTATTGTATATTACTATAATATAATGCGTACGAATCACCGGAGAGGGAAATTTCTGCTGTGAGCGTATATAAACATATTATTAATATGTATATTATATTGTTTACGAGGCGCATCTTTAAGCAATCAAAATACAACGCATAATATGAGTGCCTTTAAACACACACACACACAAATCAAATGGATTTTTATTTATATAATAAACGGGGAACAGGTCGACGTCTGTCTCCCCCGAGGCGCGTTGCACTTTTTTGACTTTGATTTTTGACAAATTACATTATCGTATATTCGTATACGTATAGATACTTCATAATATAGATATGCGTTTATAATGAAAAATGCTAACACGGGCACAATATTAATTATTATAAACGAACCGGGCGCTATTTTAATTACATTTATTACCTATTTATATAATACAACACTGCCTGCAGATTACGAATGTTTCATTTTCGTAGATATAACGATTATAATACACAAGTATTTAGTCATTTCACGAACAACATTCGACCACAGTATACGCATGTAGATAAAATAAAAATATATTAAAAAACCAACGATTGGAATAGGATGTGCAGTACCCCCGGGTAAAGTCGATTCATCAAAATGTATACAGGTTTCGGTAATATATAAATTTAGTGTCTTTTTTTCGTAACTGGAGGCCTTTTTAGATTACTTCTAATAAGTAATGATTCATTATGCAGGTACGCTATTTATTAGTGGATAAAAAATTATTACTTTATATAGTTGTACGTATTATTATTAGGACCACCGCGCAACTACTTACAGAATATTCGCTTAAAGGCTATCTGGTTTACGGCTAAATAAATAATTAACAAAATTCTCCTGGGGAATTCTAGATTTCTGTTGCTTGGGTAAAATATATTGGAAAACAACTTGCACTCATCTGTGGTGTTATAATAATTTCCTTGTAAAGACTTAAACTATATCAAATGTAACCTTGTCGTCTATATAGCACGGTTAGTGTAAAATAACGCATTATTACGGTCAAAAATATAAAGTAACTTATCTATCAAAACTATAAAAAGGTTAAAACAAGTTTTACATCAGTAATTTAACATCTATAAGATGAAAATAAATACCATGAAAATTAATACAAACACGAAAAAACAACATCTGTACACAAACGCGTGCGTCGTATGATGTAATATTTTTTTCTCAAAGTCAATATTCATCGATAATTTATCATTTATATTCTCGGCAATAAAATGGCGGGCGCTACTTTAATATTATTAAAATACAATAATATAATATATTTGAATATTGCGACCTGACTCTTGAGAACACAGTTGCAGCTACAATTTACATAAATTATTTTTTTTTGTTTTAAATTAAATCAGACATGTGTGGCAGTAGACATTTTTTTCTACTTAATAATATTGAAATACAAGGTTTTGTTTGTAGTAGATCACACTAGGAATTGTTAATTTCTTATTAACTTTTATAAAATGTGAACAATAAATTAATATTAACATATATCCGGACGAATTTTATGTAACTAGATTTAGGTTATAATACTAGTATAATAGGTACTATATTAATCTCTCATACGTCAATAAGCCTAAATAACACACTGTTTTATTTTTGACAAAAATATGTTCGGTTAAATTGTGTTTATTGAGATAAATAATTTATAAAATATATGATGCCATAATATACGTATATGTTCTATTTTTCACAAAATTGTTCTATGAATCAGTTGTTGATTTTACCAAAATATACAATATATAGTTATAACGTAGTCTAAACCTTTTTGTTCAAATTAAATGTTTGTCTATTAGATCTGGATGATTAATATTAATAAAAAAAAGTATCACGTCCTAAAAAAATAAGACTTGCAGTCGTAACATTTTTTTTTAATATAAACCTTGCACGATACCTAACCTAATATATCTTCCTATGTCGATGACTACTAAATTAAAAAAAAAATCCACTTGTCACAAGTCCGATTTAATTCTGCTGTAAAGAAAAAAAAAATTTAAACAATTCTCTCGCAGTATTGTACTTGTGACACTCGAATTTTTTATTATCGCCGTCCGCGCGATACATCGCGATATAGGCGTCTTCGTACGTGGGCTTTCGACCTTAAATAATAATGTAACGCACTCCGAAAACTTCTCGCTATATCGTATGCGCTTGCGTATTGCGCACGTATGTGCTTGTAAAAATGAATATGTAATATATGGGTACGTCTCGCGGTGACAGAAAGGGATTAATAAAGCCGACGACGACAATGACGGAATGCCGCCGCTTTTTAGATCTATGGTTTCCTGTTGCGGCACAACGACGTCAGCCCGCTGGTGACCTTCTTCTTCTGGCAGTAGGTAAAGGTACCTGCCTATAAAGTATATATTATTATATCGCATATTATATTACCGTTCGCGTTGTGCAAGCCGCTGCCGCAGAGGCCGCGAGTCGACAATACGAACGCGGCGAGAGAATTTTTTTATTTTTTCTTGCACGCCGACAAGTGGTTGCGAAAGACGCGCGCGACATTTGCGTACGTATATATTGCGAACGATTTTATCGGCCGGGCCGGGTGTTACGCCGCCCGTGCGAAAAACCACACGACTAATTGGATGTGCCTACCTCTAACGTATAATAATAATACACATTATTGTATGTGTGTGTGTAAGGCGCTTCGAGTATGTATACGCCAAAGCGCAACCGAGCCATACGGCGACACGCGCGCGGGAGAAACGTGGCTAAAAGTCAATATGACTTGATTAAATCGCGTTCTGTGCCTATACATTAAATACCCATACCTATAATATAATAATAATAATAATAATATAACCAGTTTGAAAATGAAGAAAAATGCGCGTTACCAGAGATAAATGCAAATTGCCGTCATATAATTGCAGTGCACCGTGGCAGCGATTTTTATGCCGACCACAGCGACTCTACTGCAGTAAGCACTATACTATTATATATATATATATATATATATATATATATATAGGTAATATTATATTAGAACCGATACAATATGTTATATACCTGGTGTAATCTTATAATAATATTATTAGTGTAACACCGTATTATAATACAAATACGAACGCCGTCATTTCGTGACCACACTACAATGAGCTGATATATTGTGATAATAAATTTCTGACTGAGGAGAACAACGTGTACACATGGGCATAAAACATAAATAGGTAGGTAATACCTATATACTTATACGATATAACGCAACTTTAGCACAGATTGACTTGAGAGATTCGATTTCGTATTTGCCAGAAGTTGTAAAAATATATTCCACTACGATATAATGTGGAAACGAATAAGAGGTATACACAGGTAGGTACCATATACACGTACGTGGGTATGTATTATAGGGCTATAGACATGGGGTTAGGAATTCAACTCCCCCCTCCTTTACGACACGAAGATTATGTAAATGTTTTTACAAAAATTTAAAACCCCTAACATAACTATTATATTTAAGTATTTTTATTTTACTATGATGACCCCCTCTCCCATTATATTAAATTCCTGTCTACGGCACTAATATAATATTGTATAAAGTATGACATTCAAATGTCTATGTATAATATTATTAAAAAAGTACCTAATTTAAAAATGATTTACTATAATTTTAATACAGTATTATATTGATATACGGTATTTTAAATATTGCGGTTGATTAACCAAATTATTAACTTAAATTGCTTATAATATATTAACCGTATATAATTTATTTATTTCAGATACAAAACCTGAAATTTGTTTAAAAAATATACGAATCATATAATAAAAAAAAAAACTGAGATATATGTATGAATCAGGTGGACCGCCCGAGACGGTTACTAATAAATCATTCCATTTCAAAAACGTTTTAAGTGACGCTCTGTTTACCGACAAATGTCAATTATTATAAATTAGTTTTTATATCATACTTAAGTTATATATAATATATATGATAATTCTACATCTTTTTCGACAATTTTTGTTAAATCTATTTGAAAATTCAAAAAAAAATAATCATTTAACCTTAAAAAATATAATATATTTTATATTAAATTTAGGTTACAAAAAATGGTATAGTGGTACGTAATAAAACACGACATTAAAACGTTGCAGAGTATATACTATTATACAAACGTATTGAATTAGACAATATCATACAAAATACCTATAAACCAATAATTACATACCCTCGGTAGAACCTAAAATAAGATCAATACAAATATTATTCATAATAGCATGTAATTAAAAAAAAAAACTAATTGTTAGGAAAGTAGAAATAAAAATTGTAATATATACGCTGAGCAAGCATATGTGTGTGGCTGTGTGGGATAACAATAAACTCGTTTACAATAATAATTATCAATGATAATAATATGGTAATGAAAATGGTAAGTTTTATTTTTACATTAGCTTAGGTATACACTTCTCATTACAGCTGAGATCGATGTAAAAAACGATTCTTTTTATGCATTCCTAATTACACTTGTTCGGTCAATAATAAATTTTAATTTGCTATAGTTATGAATCATACTTTTATTAGAGTTGAAAACGATTAAATATACTCTATTCGTTTAACTTTATAATTTTATAATCTGAGTGAAATGATAAATATAAATTATATAGTTATATATATAATATATTGGTTTTACAATGATATGTGTTTTTTTGTGTCTAAAGACACTTTTTATAGTAGAAATATGCTCCAATCTTACACTTTTTAGCAAGGTTACTGGTAGAAAATTTTATCTAGTATAAATTGTCCAGTATTTCTTAGATCTAAGACTTAGACGAACAACCGCACATAGCGACTTGTAATTTCCACCGAATAATTATATTTGCATTTTCTAGACATTATACAATCTTAAATATATTTTGAAATTTTTTTTTAGCTTTTTATAGATTTTTGAAATGTTCTAATTTTAGTTTAAATTAGACTTTTATAATATAAAAAACAGTGACCTACTGAATGATGAGATATAATTGATACCTACAATACAGCAGAATGACTTCCCGGGTTTATACAACTAAGTTTTAATATACTAAGTTTTAAAACTCAGATAACAAAATTTTTAAAAACTCAAAAGTGTCGCAATTTTTTTAGTCACTGAAATGCCAGATCAACCATAAACTCTTAATTATTGTGTGATATATTTAAACTATTCAGTTGTAGATATTCATTGTTTGATTTTATTTTGAATCAATAAAAACCAATATTATAATCATATTATAATATTCAAAATAGATATAGCATCCAGTCATATAATATAAGATGTCAATTAATTATAAAATAAAACTCTTCAGTTTCAAATTATTCTGTTTTTTTTTTTAATTGGTTTTTTGTTGTAGCATTCGTAAATTTTATCTATTTAGAATTCGATTTAACGAATTGATGAGTTTATTAATCAGTTATAACGTATGTGGTCATGTGGAACCAGTTTTAAAATACATATATATGTATGTGTTTAAATTTGATCAATTAATGTATTTCGAATACATTAACTATTGTCAGTTGATTGAGAAAACCATATTTGTCGAAAACATCAAACCACTTGCCAAAAAAATAAAAAATAAAACTTCTTGGAAAAATTTCAGAAACCATAAGAGTCTTAAACTGGTTTTAAAATTAAAATCTATAAACCGACGGTTGAAACATCCCACCACTGTCATTTTAAATATTTGTGTCACGGTGAGCATTTGAAAAAACGAACGTAAATCATAATATATTATAATGAATAATACTAAAAAGTAGACGATACAGAAAAATTGTTTCTAGTCAATAATTTATTCAATTACACTAATGGTACTGTTACATATTAATATTGTATCGATGCACCCATATTTGACTACTGTACACGAGTGTGTTATAGGTTATACGCTGTAATATAGGTGATAACATATATCATTATAAATCCGTTGTATTTCAAAATGTGTAAAACGTCCAATCTTCAGAATAATAATAATATATATATAGCATATTATTATATAAAATCATTTTAAACGTTTTCTTGATCGTCCGAAACGTTGTTGTTTATAATATATCAAACTAAACACGCGCCATTCTAATGGCGTATACCTATATTATGTACGAAAACAGCACAGCAAAACGAATAATAACATCATATTTTCGGCGAATAATGAGATCATAATGGTATAATATTATGGTAGGAACCTATACAATATATGAAACGCTACAGAGGAAATGTCGTAATTCATCCGAAGATCGGAACTTTGAGACAATCGGACGTTTTGACATTCGGGGCGTCATCCATTGTGTGTCCGCCCGGCGCACAATAACACACATAATTACACGATTATTGCACCATTTTTTTTTTTTTTTTTTTTTTTTGTGTGTGTTCTTATTGTTGTCGTGTCTTCGGATTTTGTTTTCGTCATTATTATTGTACCTATCTACTCGCGCGCGCGGTTTAACCCACGAACGAAAACGATTTTATTTCATTTTTTTTTTTTTTTTATTATTATTATTATTATTCCTCGTCCTAGCGAGCTAGCCCACGCTCGTATGTGTGTAGTGTATAGTACGAGTTCATTGTTCCCCGGACGCGCGTATATTATAATATACACTGCACATAACACGAGATATAAATATTCGTCAGATGTACCTATACATACACCTGTTTGTCATGTGTGTGTGTGTGTGTGTGTGCACTATGGGCATATTATACACCGTACACGACATAATCGTAAGTATAATAATAACAATGTGTATATGGCCGGGTACACGCAGACTGCAGAGCAACTACAGTCCACCGGCGTTATTGCGGGGCATATGTATGGGGGGTACACTACATATAACGCACGATGTAGGACCGAGCGGCCGCACGTCATGTGATACAGGTACCTAGGTACATACGATTATTATCGCCGTGGACCATTAAAATTAGGTTGTTGATGTAATTATCGCTGAGCTCGATCTGCGCGCGTGTGCCGATGATCTCGAAACGCGTAAACGCAACAAGCAGTGGCGTATAAGCCATATTACATTATAACATTATATAGGCATCCGTGTGTACGTAGAAGAACTGCTATCTGCTATAATATATTTTAATAGCGAATTTTAACCACTGCCGCAATGGTACATACGAAGAATATCAGACCGAATTGAAACCAGGCGAAACAGCATCACGCGACCAACGCGTGTATATTATAATATTATACGCACGCGTATAATAATATATAATAACGATATTATGGCCAGGCCAAAGCGTATATTAAATATGTATATATATATATGTATAAGTAGTCAAGTATGCGAGCTCGCAATTGGCCCAGCGCACGCACGTTTGATTATAATACATTTTAAATGCTGTTTACAAACGACCCTGGTAACTTTTTAAATCACCAATCGCGTTGTGTGTGTATTATATTATATGTTGATAATTATCAAATTAGTAATACCACGTCGCTTTAGTATAATATAATATCGTGCAGCCGTATCACTTGTTCTTAGTTATTAAAAAAAAAAAAAAAATTATATCTAAAGATAAACGCGTAAATGTTGTTAATGTAAATTGTAATAATAATATTTAACAGTAAAATGTAAGTTCAGAATAGAAATATTATATTATAGTATACCTCCCTGCATTAAAAGATGTCTGGTCGTGCTGCTCTAATAATATCTGCAGTATTATAATAATATAATGTATGGTCAATTAATAAAAAACGTAACACGCGCGCTAGTATTCTTTTTTTTTTTTTGTCTAAGTGGATTAACGAAACAAAAATATTTCTTATTGTAAAATAACATGTCAAATTTGAAAACGCGCCAAGTGTTGCGTACAGTGTCTTATAGGTGTATCGTGTACATATGATTACGGTAATATGTTACTATAATATAAACCCATTATTACGTGCCACATTGTTTTAAATCCGATCGATTGCCAATTTAATCCGAACACGATTGCTCTATATAGCAGCGCGTTTTATCCGATATTTACTATATTTGAATAGGTAGCAGACTATTATGGCGTAAAGGTCTTCGGCGACTGCGTACTATGATAGTTATTGAAGTTATGTACGTGGGCAATACGAAAAATTAAATTATGTATGTCGACCTATAATGTCAGAAACAAACCTATACCTGTTGGCTACCGTATTTTCTTTATTTTTTATTATTATTTATTTATTTATTTGTAATTTTTGTTAACACGTAACTGTGCGTTTACGGTGGGCGCGTTTCAAAACAACTGTTTAAATTGGACGTTTTGTCCGTAAATAAAATTCTTACACGCCTACAATTCGCGTGCGCGCAAAACCCACTTACGACCTCAATTATAAAATAAAAACCAACTTTGTGGTGAAACATCATTGCATTTCGTCGAGATAAACAAAAATAAAAAAAATACAATAATATTATATATATATATATATTAATAATGTAATTTGTCAAACGACTGCACACAAGGTTATTATAACGCGGAGAACCCAAGTTCAAAGACAAACCGTACAAGGGTGGTGTGGGATGGGGTGGGGGGGGGCTTGCGCGCGTTAAACATTGTATAGGTAATAATGTTATTATGATTATTGTCACCGTGTAATATTATAGGTATCCCCCTACGACTGCACAGTATTTTACCTATATGGCTGTGTATATAGTTTATACACACGGCACACGAGAAATATTCGAATCTAACCGTAGATAATCGGAAACGGCAAGTAATCGTGACTTATCGCATTCCAAGTGATTGACTCGTGATATTGCGATTTCACATATTATGCGAGACGATCGCGCCAACGTTACAATACGACGCGTATACCAACTACATACCAGCATTACCACTTGGTGTGTGCGCGTGTGTATTTATAAATGAGCATAATATTATTATTATTTATACACGTATGTATGTGTGTGTGTGCGCGCGCGTGCGATGTCTGTAAAACGTCGAATGTCCGATTTTAACGGCGGATTCTTAAAGCTCTAAAATTAATCTCCAGGACATAATAAATTGCAGTTCCAACGAGCCTGACGTTGGATAATATATGTTTTATTTTTGAAAAAGTAAAAAAAAAAAAAAATAAAAAAAAATATCAAATAGATGCGGGCGATAATATGCTAATACGAAATAATTTCCAATCGTAAACGTCTGCATGAAACATCGGAGGCACTCAAATCACGCCGTGCGGTATCTCAAATTGCGTATTAAAATGTGTCCGATGCATTTGTCCATTAGGTTTTCGTTACTATTATTATTATTATTTATATTTCAGTTTTTTTTTCTGCACGCGTTTCGTTTGGATTTGCATTTACGACTTTATAGCGTTGTTTCCATGCCAATTCGGTTTCAGATAAATTTTCAAACGGAATATCATTTCTTTGCAGTATCTTACGGCTATGCTGTATACACAACCGCTACAGGTGACATTATTGGAATACACGTATACTATTATATTATAACATATTGTTGTATTTAAATAATTGTCAATTTCGAAAAAATCTGTACGCAGCGATGCAGGTTCACGATTTGTGTATTTATGGTTTTCGTCTCCGGTAGTATAATTTGAATATAAACGAACAAACGAGTTATGCCCGCTAAACGATAAAACACTGAAGCAGAGAGGAATAACAAAAAGAAATAATAAAAAAAAAGAGAAATAACAAAAATGATAATAACGTAACTAGTCACCCGGGGCCCCTATAATTATTGTGTTTTTTCTCATTTAAATAATCTTCTGGACAAACAATTTTGGTTTTCGACCTTACTGTAATGAGCGCCGGATATGCGCGTGCGTTAATTTATTATAACTGCATAGCCAATAGCTATTATACATCTGTATGATAATAACAACTGTGTAAAATAATTACAATAATAGTAATAGTTAAGTCACAGTCGCTTGTCTGTTCTTTTATCTCGGATCATGCAGCACCAAGTGCTATATATTGTATACGGGTGGTGACAGTAATTTTACCCAGCTCATACTATGATATCAATAGAGAAGGAGATACGACTCGTTTCAAACATTTTACGAGACATTTGTGCTTTTAGACCATGGTAATAGGTATATTGTTTACATCGGGACTAGAAGTACGTTTGTATAAAATATATATAATACTTTTAGGTAGCCAAAATTAAAACGACGTTTATTTGGTTTACTGACATAATTTATGACCAGAGGGCGAATTATGAAATCGAAAAAATGTCACGTCGAGGCAATAGAAAAACGGTTTACATAATAATAACCAACTAGCAATAAAATGAAAATAATGTAAATACGTTAGTATTAGGCGATTTCCTGCGGTGGCACTCAGCCATTATCATAATTTCTTTACTCTCCCCTCCCCCAAAAAAAATATTTATAGGTGTAAACAATCGGTTTAGGTGGCGTGGGGTAACAATAATTTAGATCTTGGAAAACATAAGAATAATAATGTACAAAACACTAAAAAAACGAATTTATTTGTTTTTTTCCCGCGCGTACCACGATACGCGACGCATTGCACCTTGACCCACACGCTTTCTGTGCCTGTAGTTAATAATAATATATTATGCTCTTCTACGGAAAAACTGGTTAACCATCATCATAACGTAATATTATAATACATGTTATATTATGTACATAATATGAAATGCGTGTATATATAAGACTCGCCAAAGTGTTCAATAGTTTCACTCGAAAAAATATATCGATATTATTATTATTATATATATACGAATAAAATACAAATATGGAATTGTTTAAAAAATTTTTTGGTCCACACTATTATGTAATAATTATTATACCTACGTCTCGGCCGTTTGATGGACTTTTCGTCGATGCGTTTCTGGAGAATAGTTATTTTCATTTTGAAATGCCATTGACCGCCCACGACACTTTTTTTTTTATATATATATATATATATACAATATTATAATATCTTCTCTCAAGACCGGTTCTCGCCGTTATGCTAAAATTTTTACCACAGTAATTATCCATCCGCACCGCGTTATGTTTATTAATAGTCGGCATGGTTGAAAAGCCGGGGGTATTGTTTTCGCTAAGCGCGTGCGCCATGGGACGCCCACCGTCGGTGTACAACAGAAAAATTACAAACGTATAAGCATAATTATTATTATATACGTATTTGTAAAAATTGCGCTGCACGTGCGGAACCTGGTGGTAGGGGGAAGAAGAGGGGATGACAGTTTTTTTTTATCGTCAAGGTCGTAATAATTTTTTGAGCGTAAAAAAAAATAATGAAAAATATATTTAGGCGTATGTACGTAATTTAAGTGAAACAAAAAAATATGCATATTTTATTTATAATTCTAAATATTTGCTTGTAAATAAACCTGTATGATAAATCGTGCGTATACAGTAATTTCCATATTAACTGTGGTCGTTTCAAACAAATGACAGTGAAATCGGTTCATGATACTAGAATGTTCCAATTAATTTTCACATTTTCACAAAGCGTTTTAACAATCGACTTGCTCACCATCATAATCTCCTAATGTCCGAACTTTCTTCTCTAACTATCTTTGGTAAATCCTTGGCATTCCTCCAAATGAGAGACCTCTGCTATCCGTAATTTCTGTGGCATTTTTATTGTTATCATCTTTTATACTTATCGTTACTATGCGTAATAAATTGTATGAATATACAATTTTAAAACAAAAAAAAAAATTGCTCCAAGATGGAATATTATATTGTTCGAGATGATAATCATTTTTGCGATAATATCAATTTGATTATATTTGTACAGTGATTCAAATAGTACCTACATAAAGTAAAAATATGCGTAATACCAAAAATACTATCATTATTTTAAGCAGGTACATTGAATTTATATGATTGATAGTTACCTACGATTTACTAATTATTACTTTTCGCAGTTAACAAGATTTAAACATTATATATATTTTCTTAGATAGGTATACCTATGGTACAAAGTTCATGGTTATAATATTATATCATTAATAAATATAAGACGACTGTAGCAATCGTTAATCGGTTATAATTTTTAAATCAAATTACTCACTAAATTAACTAAAAAATACGAAAAAACATACTATAGGAATAAAAAAACCAATAATTTTTTATATGCTTATAAGTTATAATATTTTATAATTTGTATATTATAACTTCAACCTCGTGGACATGTTATAGTACTTATACTATGAAGACAGTATAAATGATGATGAATTTTATGATAAATTAAAATATAATATAACTAGGTAAGTACATAATATTGGTATCAAATTTCCAAATTTAAAATAAAATACGAAATAAATTAAAATAAAGTAAAACGTTTCTTTTTAAAAACTTATATAATTAATTAGTTTTAAATTATTAAATACGCAATGACTGCTTACAGGAATGATTATATTTGTGATCTCCGATGCATTATCGAAGTACATTATTTATGAATACATTTTAAACATTATTTTTTACATTTGAAAACATATTGCGTTTATAGTGTATATATAAGAGATAAAAAACACCAAAGCTAATATCCGTATAATATTTTAATTGCAATCAAATGCATTTAGATGTTAAACTATAATTATGAGTGATATATAAGGCCATCATAGTACGCTATCGCCTTACTACGGCATTATTTATTGCTTATTTTGCATTATTAATCATGATATTCTTAACTTTTATCATAAATGTTTTTAGGCTAAAGGATATCTGCAGTGCAAACGGGTGCATTTAATCTAACATTATGGTCAATGGATTCCAGAAGCAGTTGTTGTGTTTAATGAGTATCAACAATATATGATATGCCTAGATATAGTATAAGTGTATCAGCATTATTATTATATTGATATAGCTAGTTCATTAAAGTTCGTGTATCACTTTCGGTAATAAATAATGATTGAAGTCCATGTGATATTTAGATTTTAATATATATTATATAATATCATTCACAGAGTAAACGCAACATGGTTGGTGATTGCCGATTGGAAGGGGAAAGCTCAACTAAGCTTAGACACCCCAAATATTTGACAAGCCCCACAAAAATATTAACGTAATATTGAGACGTTTTGTTAACGTTTTTATATATTTCAGTGTTTTACACAATGAGTTCTAGTTTGGTGTATTTTTGGAGTTCATAGTTTTTATTTTTGGCATACTCACCTATAAATAAAACAATATTGTATTATATTAAATGCGATAAATTATTATAACAGTATTTAAAAAGTATATCGCATATTTTTATTTATTTATCATACTTTTATTCCTATATAATACATAAAAATATTATGTTTACATTTTTTTATATGTATTATATGTATTATTTTTACTTATTACACAATGCCAAGGTAATATTTATAATAAAAAGAAGACAAATATTTATATCATGAATAGGTGGCGTGGTTATGAGGGTTTGCTTTTCCCATTCACGTTTAATAGCAATAGCTTTATAAAAATAAAAAATAAATAAGCCCCCTTACTTTATCGAAATCCGTTGTAAATAATAAATACGCTGCTTCCATATAACTATCAGCGATACGTCAGAATCGTGATTCACTGGTTACAACACGCAGCACGCGCGTTTAATGCGTGTACAGCGGTGTATAGGTTGTACATATACAGGTGGTTTGAATATAATAAATTGATACCATTGCTATAATAATATAAGTCGTTTATCGTTAAAATCTCGCACCCGAATAATAATTATTATATTATTATAATATGTCGTAAAAATAGTGTATTAAACACGTTTAGGTGTCGCTGGGAGGTCATAAAAAAAAAAAAAAAATGCCTATTTTTTAATAGACGAGCGCGTACAATTACCACACATAACGCAATTGTTTGCGCGTCGTACGTTAAACGCGCATAAGTAATAAAATGCAAAAATGTATATATAAAAAAAAAAAAAAAACCGATAATATGATATGTCACAAGCGTTTCCTGCGAATCGCTCACACCATATAATATAATAATGTTATAAAACACGAGCATGGCGCGCATACACATACGCCGCCAACTTTTACACACCGCACCAGCGACGCGAAACGGTTTGATGTATTTACCGTTTTTCCGCGAACGGATGCGGACACAAGGACGCGCGAACGCCTCATATGGCTGTACAATATAATACGCATGTGCGTGTTTCTCAACCGATCGTGTACAGTATAATACACAATAATATATACAGGGCGTTTCGTCAACAATAAAGCGACGCAAAGTCAAACTTTTGACGCAAAATGTGTTGCTCGTATTATTATCATTATTATTATTATAGTCGTCTGCGTTGTCACACCGCGCGATTTGCAACAAAATTCGCGTGTTATTGTTATACCCGCGCAAAACGCCGCAGACCGCACGAACTTACTATAACTCATAACAAGCGATCGCGTTCAGTTGGATTCGGATACAAATATATAACATAATAATCGTAGACTGACGTTACCTATACGGGCCATTACCGAAGGATTTCAAATACCTGTAGGCTATAACTATATAATAGGTAGGTAGGTATATATGGTTTGAATGTGCACCAAACATAAATAAAACAGTAAAATGTTACGATAATGAATAGTGTGATCGGCATAATAATAATAATATAATGTACATTTACAACGTATCGCATTACATTATACAATACAACACGAATCGATCGAAAAATTTGGACCTTATAATCCATTTTTTCAACGTAGGCATTATAAACATCAAACATTTTGGCTCATTGCATTTTTGGGAGGTTTGTACGAAACTTGTTATGAAGAAAGTAAAAAAAAAAAAAAAATAATTCTAGAGTGTATATCGTTTTATTATACGCTCTTTAACGTTTTCTCGTGAGATATAATATTATACCAGATAATCGTGTACTCGTATAGATATAATAGTATTATACTTCATGGTTGTATCCAGCATATATTTTGTAGAGGATGGAATTGAATTATTTATCGAGAATAACAAATTGAAAACTAAAACAAAATTATAAAAGATGAATGCATATTTGTATTTCAATATAATAAAATTAAAAACGATTGCCTAGCATATATATTTTAAAAATGTTAAAAAAAATCGAGAGGACGGTCGAACTCGATCATTAGACATGTCGATGAGCAACTTATATATGGACAATAAACTATACCAGTAATGTGTACATCATATATTTATAGATAAAACCACACGATGCCAAATGGTGTAAGTACGCAAATTAAATTCAAACTGCGAAATCAAATATTATTATCAACGTTACGAGCTTATGCAACACGACGCCGCAACGAATCGGAAAAAAAATATTACCATGACGGTATACACATTGCATTAGATCAATATCTTACGTAGATTAAAATATATCATCGTATAATATAATCGCTGGGAATAATCGATGTATAATAATATCATAAATCTAACGCGCAAAAACACGTTCGAGTCCGAAATGACACGCTTGTCTAGCGAGACTTGAACATACTCGTAATAATATAATATGTTAGACGAGTTATCCTCATGCGTCCTGTCACCGAGGCGGCCGCCATTATACAATATTCGGACTTCGATAGTTCGATAAGTTTTCGATACGTCCGTAAATAATTGTAATACGATTCCATTCGCGTGGGTCGTCACTCGTCGCCTCCAGGCGCGCGCGTCCGAAAAAAATTGAAACGGCAGCCAATCGCGTCGCATTAAATATTACACGACTACGACGACGGTATTATAATAAATACACGACCTCTGTCATTGTTATTTATATACATTTTGGATTTTTTTTTTTTTTTTTTAATAACAAATAATATTACATATTATTATAATGTTTATTATATTTACTGGGGCGAAACTGCTGCCGGTTGCCCCCAGAGAGAGAGAGGGAGAGAGAGAGAGAGAGAGAGAGAGAGAGAGAGAGAGAGAGTGAGAGAGCGGCCGCCACAGAGGCATCTTAATGATATTATCATCACTGGTCCGAATATGATTTAAAATGTATACTACGTACCTATAATATGCATAGTATAATTTACATATACGGTGTGATCCATTCAATTGGCTACACTAATTTTCAGTCAAATTCTGCATTTTTGAAAAAACCATATCACCATAAATACCTATACTTTATATACCTTGTATGAAAATATAGGTAACTATAACGCTCTACGCTATACTTACTACTTTTTATCACAGTGAATTTAAGGTTTTGAAATTATCTAAATTACAGCACCGTGTATTCTTTGTTTCATAATTATTAGAAGCGCAACATTTTTCTTAAAATGCTGATGTACAAGTAATACTTGGGCATCAAATATTGAATAAATAGTTTTTTTCATCGATATAAGCATTCAACAAGCATTCCATGTTTAAACCAGCGGAGTAATGTATCACATTTAGTAGGTAGGGTATCCCTCACTATTTTACTCTGTTCACACACATTAGTAAAACTTCTCTATTATTAGCAAAAAAAATAAATATTCATTCAATGTTCGATATATTGTTCACTTATACTTCGAAACTATAGCGATACAAAAAATATAACATTTGATATATAACTTTTTTTTGTTGTTGTATCTTTGGACATTTAAAAAATGAACCAGAAATTAATGTGGCCAAATAGATCACCCTGTACATAATATATCTGAGTGTGTGTGTGTGCGCGCGCGCGCGTATACGCTTATAACGGCGATAGTAATAATAAAAAATAAAAAAATACAACTTTATAATCGAATCACATTATTATAATACGGCTGCTGCCGATAATTACAAATCCGTTTATAAACGAGAAAAAGCCCTTCGGTTACCTACAGGCGACGTGTTTTCAATTATTACCGTCCGAAATGTATAATATTATTTCGCCGACCGCTGGTAGTATATAATAATATATAATATTATACATATAAATTGATATAATAACACACGATATACAAGTATATAATATTATACGTAACAGAGTCGTCATAAATCCGGTCGGTTGTCACCCTCAGCTGCTGCAGACACGGCACTTCGGTCACTTCAGCCTAGTACATACATAGGGGAGGAGGGATATTGTTTTTTTTTTTTCTTTCTCGAAATACTATACTCTAATGGAAAACCGGTACGTTTAATCACGAATGTAATGTAATTTATATTTTATACACACACACACACACACGTACGCACACATGCAAACGTATTATGTGTATTACCTATGTAATATACATTTATACTGTAGGTATATATGTATATAGGTGTATATGAATATATCAGCTTTTTATTCTTTTTTCACCACGACGGGGAAAAAAACCTATATCATACAGATATAATATCGTGTAATAACATGTAAAGTATCGGTTTCCCCGGAACGCTTAAAACCTTACGCTTAATGATATCTGGATCTTAATCAATTCCCGCCGTCGCCTAGCGCAAACCGAATATTTAAATATTAATCGAACTACCCGCATTCGGTCAAACTGGTTTCCTCGCGGTATTCGTCCATTCAAAAATAATAACAATATAACAATATCGTTGTTATAAAAAACTATAACCACGATGCGATTTATATATCATTATATTATTATTATCGTTATTATTATTATTATATTATCATCATCATCATTATTATTATTATTATTATTATTATTATGGTTATTAAATGTTTTTACCTTGTTCGGCGCGTTGCAGTACCAAGTAGATTTATGATCCATGCCGGTGCCCATCTGTAACAAACAAGATACGAACGATTTTAATCACATGTTGGTACAAATTTAATAACTCATACGCAAACATTTGCAGTTAACATTTTAGACAGTCATGACGTACCTCCACACGTCTGGATTTTGGATGTTCAACCCCCTCCCCATTGGTATTTTTTTTATATGTTTAGAATATAGATATATAAAAATGAATAAAACTTAAAAATTATGTTGATATATAATATGCATAAATAGGATTATGTTATCTCTCCCATTGAAAATATCATCTGTGCGTATGCCACTGATTTTAGATACCTACTTCAGAATTGGGTAAATCACTAAAAGCATTTTTCTTTTATCGTTATTTTTATTATTTATCGTAAAACAAAACGATCTGTACAATAATTATTATAATGATAATACTTGTGAGAGGCGTGAGTTGTGTGAAGAAGAAGTCACCAATTGATAATAACTACATTTAATTATTTATTTATTAGTTTAATAAATTACGGTTTCAGTTGCATCGATATAATAATATTATTGTACGTTATCCTAAAAGTATAGCCAAATAAACAGTAACGCAACCAAAATTTTTTCAAAGTTATGTGTTTTGTGTGCCAAACGTTGCAAATATTTTTCATAGTCGTGTCATCAATTTTTGTTACATCATAATGCGATCTATCATAAAATCGTTATTAATTGATAAACTATCCATATAACTCATATATTCTAGACTAAATAAATATACTTAATAAAGAACTTTTACAGCCCAAGGAGGAAGGACCACCCTGGTTGCGCCATTGCAAATGGTAATAATATAGGTATAATATCCATTCGAGGAATATAATAGTTTCTTAAAAAGGCTACGCGTGGAGCATTTAAAAATAATATTTTTACATTTAAATTAGATAACATGTGTTTTTGATCTAAGATTCTTCTAAAGCAATTTATTTTAAATCTAAAGTGAGCATGTTTTTAGGACTAATATGACCGGTAGACCTCATTAATCATCATCCGTTTTTCCTTCATCTCATCCATAACTTGTATCACATTTTCCACAATCGTCTATTATTTTATTTAATGACCCATCATCATCATCATCATCACCATTATCATCGTCATAATAATCGTTATTATTAAATGAAGTCTATTCGGATACCTACTCATAACAATATAGTAGATAGGTACTAAAATTATATATGTTATTCATTGCTTTTTCGCTAAAATAATAATATCGCCATCGCATATCATAGATATGATTAAAATATGTAACGAGATATTTCATAACGCCCGAGGTACCTAATTTAAAATATTGTATAGTATACGATTTTAACGAAAATCCAAAATACATAATATCACGAATTATAGAAGTCAAAAAAAGAACAGAAAAACAACAACCAAATGTAGGTTTAAGTATTATTATACGTTTACAGTGTATTATAATGGTAGTATCGGGATCAATCAATTCTTAACCGGTTTTTTCAAACCGAAATTATATCTTAGAGTCAGAATATCATTACTTATTATTAAATCGAAAAATAAACATATATTGATTTATCCGTTTGTCACTATAATCATAATCAATGCGTGCACGAGCGTTAACTATGGCACTCAAATAATAACTATAATTATTTCTTACGGTTTTGCATGCACTGACCAATTAATTGAAATTAATGCCAAAAAAATGAAATCATTTATCAAAATCATCAATTTGAGATAAAATTGTTGTAATAAATAAAATAGAACTATATTTTTGTCGCGGGCAACGCGTGTTTGTTTGGACGTTATTATACATCATCAACAGTAATATCCTAATTTAATTTTTAACAAATATTTTTTTTTTATATATTTATATTTTATCTAAGCAGTTCAAGCCCGTTGGTATATTATAATAGCCAATAGGTATTAAAGTAGATACCAGTTGTTATCCAACACTAAATAATTTTAAAAAAATATCATGTTTCGTTCGAGTTTTTTGACTCAATAACAAAATTCCTCAAATATCTTAAAAACGTTACGGCCGCACTAGCTATACTATTCAGGTACACATAGGAAATGAATTAAAATATTAAATAAAAAACGTGACGTATTAATAACAAGCGTGAATCCGAGGTAAACGTATAATTAAACCAGCTATGTATATGAATATAATAATAATACGGCAACAATATATTTTACGATAATAAATGAACTCATCGTTCGCCCGGCGGCAAACCATTCAATTACCTGCCTATAAATTGTTTTGCAACGTGCGTTGATTTTGCTGGTGGGTTTTCAAAAATATAAAAAAATCCGTCGACTGTATTATTTATTAATTTTTTTTTTTTACGACGCACAATAAACCTCACAGAATCTGCGCGCTTTCTTTCAATATTTCTTTTTCTCCAGGTGAATTTTAGTTTTTTTTTTTTTTTACTTCCCCGGAGATAAACACGCCATTACGGCAATATATAAGGTGTTAATTTCTCGCACTACCCATGCGGACGGACGGACAGACAAACACGTGTGGCGTCGGCGTTCGTTCAAACGATGTGCACTGCTGCAACATAAATGACATATATACACCTATAATAATAATAATCGAACGTCGGCAGAAAACAGACATAGTGGTTTATTTTTCTTTCGTACATTATATATTTTATAATATGTGTCGTATTATATACCGTTGTTTGTTTACCGACGAGGACGGTTCACGCGGTTTTCAACGCGCGTATAGGTACACCATATTATACTATAATACAGGACGATTGTTTTCACTTATATCGCTGCACAACTGCAGTACATTGACTTTCTTCAAACATTTCGTTATCGTTGTTTAGTTTTTTTGCTTTGCAACAGCTTATATTACGAAAGAGCGAGAACATTTTACGACAAAATCAATCATACTGATCGTGCATGCGTTGTCACTTATCTCCGTCTTACTAACGTGCATATCAACAATTTTAAAATTTCATATTTTTAAAGATTTTTATAAATAAAATGTTTAAAAAAATTAACGCTTTTCGAGATAACGATAGAATGTTAACTGTTAAAAGAATCGCGCTGTATATTTATGTATGTAATATGTACAGCGTATTAGTATTTAGTATGTGCACGCACACGCTGGCACACACGCGCGCGCATAGATAAGATAGGCGAAGAGGACACGTCAATAAATACACACACACACACACGAATCGTTCGGGAAAGTGGTCCCCACAGATCAAATATTTACTCAAAGAAACCCGTTTTTTTCGACTTTTTTTTTTTTTATCATAGATACCGAGAATGAAAATAACAGCTAAAACGTATATTGTATTATGCACGCGCGTAGCATTATGAGATCACCTCGGTAGTAACTATATACATCAAAGCCCATAGGTATCTTCATTGGTGTATATCTCTGTGTGTTGTCGAGTTTTAATTTTTTTTTTTTTTTTTTTTTAATATTCGTGCACTAGCACTTAATTGATTATAATTATGATCGTTGTCATCATAATACACAATTACAGTAGTCGAATCGCTCCGATGTACATATTATACATTATAAAATATATTTGCGAATAATCGACCTTTTCTGTATATAGGATTTTTTGTTTAAATAGAGAAAAAGTTTTTTTTTTTTTAATCTCATGATACATTTGTAAAGTATATAATGTTGCGTTAATTTTATATTCTGAGCTGTGTGTAAGGATTTTTACGGTTCTGCGTTTATACTTTGCATCCACTTCTGACCGTGTTTACAACATATACAGAAGAGTGGGTTCGACGTGGGCAAGTGGTGGCAAGAAAATTAGCAATGTTTGGAGAACTTGAGTGCGTCATACTTTTACACGTACATAATATTATACATATCATTATAAATACGCGAGGATGAACTAAAGAAACATAATTCTCTATACTTATAACCATACTTGGTCGTTGAGTAATGCATACGTTTAAATCATGATGTATCCAAATTGAGGTAGGTAAAACAATATTCTAAAGTCACAGAAATAAAATCAATATAAATTTAAAAACTTAACGAAACCATAATAACTCATAATAACAAATCGATGATTGGAGAATTTATATTATTTTTAATTAACAATTTTGGCTTAAAGGCCGACTGAAGAGAGACATAAAATTCGTTTTCGTTTTGATTAAAACGAAAACGTAAAGCAAAGTTAAGACCTGACGGGATTCAGTGCAGTGACAGTGGCATAATATATACCATTATTACAATATTATATACTACATAGTTATTATTATTATGCATATATTCTACACATTCCGAATAAAATAACTCAAATGTTTAAATAGAATTTTATTTTATTAATTTTTTCACAAAAAGTCGAGTTATTTTTAAAAAAAAAAATCACTTTGAATTTTTGTTTCGTTCACATAAAACGCATATAGATGATGAGTTATTCAATCCCGCGTGCGCGCTGCGCGTGACCATAGATGAAATTATAGTCATAGAGCCGTTTTAAATTATAATATGACATTAAGCGCGTATATTTTAACACGGATATGGGCATATATATATTATGTTATAATACAGTGTACGCACGCACGCAGTTCGGCGGACGGATAATATTTTTATATGATTACAAGCTGCACGCGGCCGAATACCATGCGCGACAACGTCGTCCACTCCGGTATACAGGTAATCGTGTTTATTTTTTCGTTTATATATTTTATTTTTTCTAATATCGCGGGTACGTCGTACATAACGTTATCCATATGTATATGTATATAAATGAAATGTATAGCTGTCGTCGTCTATGTCGTGCGCATCAAACTATTATAATAGGTACGTATATATATATATTTACCGCTATAGGTTCAGGCAAACGATCAGTGGCGGTGAGGGGGGGGGGCCGCACACACAACCTAGTTGCGGTTGCGGTAACCGACTGGCGAGTGGCGACTGGCGCTATATACATATAAAATGCGCACATAAATGTACAATATAACGCGGACTATATAATTTTTTATCCGTTGCCCTCCGTGTTTTTTTTTTTATATACACGTGCAGGCACACACGCGCAAGCCGTAAACACCGACGAGGGTACACGTATATATCATAATATTATATAATGTTAACACGAACACGCGAACCGTTTAAGACGTTCCTATATATTATATCGTGCAACTATATTATGTCGAACGCGCGCGCGCGCGAACGAGCGATCCATAAACAATGCGAGACCCAGTTTACGCGTGACTGAACCGTCCGGAGACTTGAATGATCAGCTCGTTTTATTATCATTATTATTTTGCGCCAAGTCTTCGCGCATAATATACAATAATATGTAGGTATCCACACAACGAGCCCGGCGACCGTCGCGTTTACGTTCGCACGCGGTCATTGTCGGCGTGTCGCGCGCGTACACGACTGCTGCGGCGCGTTTGCTCTTGCGCCGTCCGCTGAGGGGGGTCGCCAAAAACAATGGGCGGCGGCCGTTTCGCGCGGCCGACTATATACCATCCACCTATATTTATACCTATCATCGTGTATCGCGTGTACGCATCTATAATATATACTTACGGCATGCGCGTCCCCAAGTCCACAACGAAAGGTATATATCGACGTGATAACATAATAAACTGCACAATAGTGCCTATATATCTATAATGTACTGAACGGCTATATACGTTATTGATATTATTTTGTTGTGACACGGATTCGGGGTTTAGACGCCCTTGATCGGCAACACGCTGTTCAACGTTGTTTTACATCACGAAACTGTAACGATACGATTAAAACAGGAAGCGTTATCAAACAATAGTCGTGGAAAATCTGTTTAACGCTTCAGACGATATTGAAATAATGGCCAGAAGTAAAGCGGCGTCACTAGAGATGCCCCCTGTGTAGTACGCCAAAAATAAGGAAAGACTATCGGTGGGATTAAGAATAATTAACGAAAAGAAAACTAAACACGTGAAACCCTCCGCTACATCAATAACGATGCGTCACGGAGTGCAAAACACTACACTTGACGAGAATTACTATTCGAAGCAATAAAGCAGAACTTTGCACGTATCTTGTAAGCTATATATATACAAAACCATTATTAGTTTTACAGTTTGGCACCTACGCCTACACCTTCGCAGCCCAACGACGAATGACGATTCTCACAACTTTGTCGACCGCTAGACGGTTGATCTATCTTCATAAGCAACCCCCATAAATACACACCGACCACGGTTAATGGCGTGAATCGTTCCTACACACGTAACATTATTATATATGAGCATAATTGTCTATTAAGTATTGCGCAAAGGATTAAGTGCACAATAACATATTATTTTAGGTAAAACTAGATGGCACGGTTAAAACATATTACTTATATATATTTTTTGCATCATTTTTGTAGTCTATACAATGCGATATATTTTTAAGTTAACGACTTATGAGCTATGACTTATGAGTTATGAGTATATATTTTAAGTTAAAATGAAGTAAAATGTGTACTGTAATAAATATTCGTATAAAATATATCGACGGTTATGTGCACATATTGCTGCATGGGACAATTATAAAAGGTGATTTACAAAAATTAATAATAATAAGTCTTTTGAATTTCTCATTGAAAAGCCTTATTTAATAATGGAGCACGAACATTGAACAATATATTTTAAGCAAAAACTATCATTTTGAAATGCATGTATATAACAATATAACAATATCATTATTCTTTTTTTTTAATTATGTTTGAATAATTAATTTAAAATTGACCCACTTCATCTTGTATGACGTCTCTCGGAGAGATTTTTTTTTTATCGTCAAACTATGTGTTTGAGAGTTTATTGTAGGAAAATGTGAATTTAATGCAGATTACTTTGTTGGCAGTAAGCAATGATTGTTGAACATAATAATAATAATGTATAATTGTTTAGGTATACTGATGACGTAATAGATACTGTGCAGTGTATAATGGTGTATTATACAGCACTGTCCAAGTCACACTCCGCCAAGTCGTCAGCTCAAGTGTTTATTTACTTTATACAATAATAATTATTATACTTCTATAGGGTATAATGTACATCATTATTTTGTGTAGTGAATACTATCTACTTAGTGTACATAATATAATAAGATATATACAAGTACGCAAAGCAGTTGAGTCGTGTATACGAATTATCTTTCGAACAATAATTGTTATTCTGGATACAATGTTAAATTTCCATCGTGAATTACAACTGCAATGAATATCACATATTATTCAGGTATTGTGAACAACGAGTGGGTAATAAATAATAATAATATTAATGAAAAACACGAACCACACGCGAATTTTGTTCTGTGCACAACCACTAATAATATTGTAACAATGTAACCCCAGAAACTATTCATACTTTAGACGCATTTAATAATGTGTGGGCACTATAAAAACCAAGTATGGAAAATTACACTCCTATATTGCACATTTCCTGGTTTCTATATGCGTAAGAAGTTATTAGTCTTAATCTTAAATTGAAAATAACCAATCATCAATATAATATTATGATACTGACTAATATGTTTAAACTGGCATTGTGACACTACGACAGTAAACACACTTGATAAATATAGGCAGATTGCTGGTATTTATATTTTTAGTAACTACCTATATTCAATATCATGAAGACACTATTAGACGTTCATTTTTCGAAGCCCGAAGGTATATAATTTTTATATACAATATACTGCATTTGACATTAAATACCAAGTACTATGTATTTGAATATTTTTAAAAACTAACTAATAAGCTTATATTGTTCAATAAAAAAATAAAAATAAAAATCAAAGAAGAGATTATAATTGGCTTTATATTATCAGCATAATATAATAATATTATATTAAAGACGATGATACATGGTTATAGTATAATTCAGCGTGTAAGCCGAAAATATCGTTGAATAATAGTTTTTTTTTTTTTTTATAATCGACCATTAAAGCAACGCAACTTACAATGGGACGGGTACAACGTAGTTATATTATTATAGTAGTACAGAAATCTGAAATCGTATCTTATTTTAAAAACCAACTAATTATAAAACTATGAAATACAGCCATGTACATAATAATAGATATGCAATATAACATTATTTTACCTAAAAATGAACGCTAGGTATTTTTTAGGGTAAATTATCATTCTCCCCCCCTCCCGACATTTTCTCACCAACTATTTTCGGTGTAGTAGGACATTTACCCATCATTTTTTTTTTAAAGTTTACTATTTAATAAATATTAATATTAATATTATTTATTATTTAATATGAAAGTATTTTTTTTAAATAAAATAAAAAATACATACATTTTTTTTTATTTTCATAAATGTATATGTTTTTGATTAATTGAACTACTTAAAACAATAAAAATTACAATTAATATAATTTTTAAAAAATAAGATAAAATATTGTTTAAATAAAATATAATTAATAATTAATAAAAATGGCTAAAAATGTTGACATAAAAATGATACATTTTGTAAAAAATCTTTGATTTGTGATTCTTTTATTATTTCTAAACACACATTTTTTAGTCTTTGTTTAAATTTTTTTTGTATTAAAACTGTTAAAATTATTTTATTATTTCAAGTAGTTTAGTTGATCAAAAATATATATCTATTATTTTTTATATTTATTAAAATATTTGGAAATATTAGACAATAGGCAAAAAATTATCTTATATTAAATAATAACATATTTTTATTATAAATAATAAACTTTAAAAAAAAATGGGGGGGAATGTCCGCATCAAAAACATATCGGAGGGATAATGTCCACAATTAATTTTTTAGGCCATTCAATAAATTACAATCAACCTCCGAACCATAAATTTATGTATTTCTATTAATTTAATTAATAACGTCGATATTAAAATTTTAATAACAAATGCACGTTTTAAAATTATAAAGACAGTTGTTTCCAATTTCAAAACACACTAACCACCAAATTATTATTAACTAGGTACTCAATACGCTTGAAAATTCTACATCAGGAACCTAATGGGCTGATGTCATTGCTCTAATAATAATGTTTACAATTAGTCACCATTATGAATAGAACATAAAACTGCACATGGATTACGATATATTATTTTTTTACTATAATAAATGCATACAATCAAAAAAAAAAAAATGTTTCTGAATTTCTACATCATATGTCAACAGTATAATAATTGTATAGTATCTATTGTTATTAAAGACATGTGTATTGTTTTAATTTAATTTTCAATCTACTGAAATAATTCAAGTGCAAACGCAAAGATAATAGATATACGGGATAAGTACCTTACATAGTTCAGCATTGTTGATAATTTTTAAATTAATATATGATAAATGAAAAATTCTTCATAATTAATAGAAAAATATTATATGTAAAACATATTAAAATCATAATATTATTATAATATATTTTTCATCATACGTGCAATTAAAATACTCGTGTTCAATAATTTAATGGAAATTAAAGTGGGCATTATAAAAATTAATAAAATATAATACATTGTAAAATTATTAATTTATATACATATGCAATAATGAGAACCATAAATATACTAATTTATAATAACCAATAATATCTGATTAAAATACTCTAAAATTTAACGAAACTCAAATTCTCTATATACCTATTTATAATAATTAAACTTTTTACTATCTGATTGAAAAAAAAATTTTAATTTAAACATATATAAATACCATACAATCTCAATGTCAAATATTTTAATCGAAAATTATTAACACCATATATCTATTAATACAACATTATAGGTACCTATACTCTGTTCAGCGAGAGAACACGCCAATTCTGCGCATCTTCCCCCGTGTAACAACCATACAATCTCAATGTCAAATATTTTAATCGAAAATTATTAACACCATATATCTATTAATACAACATTATAGGTACCTATACTCTGTTCAGCGAGAGAACACGCCAATTCTGCGCATCTTCCCCCGTGTAACCTTGCCATCGAAACAGGTTCCTATATGGCCGAGTGCCGCGAGGGAATGCGCAGAATCGGTGTATTCTCTCACTGAACAGAGTATATATACTATACAAACAATATTAGTCTCGCAAACAATCCTAAACTCATCCTGCCAAACGTTGAAAATTTTTTCGGCTGAAATGAACACCTGCTGATTTGTAGTGCATAGTATTATATATTGTAATTATGCTTAAATTATATTGTATATTATATGTTTTTGTTTGTTCGTAAATCGTAATATTATTAAAAATATATGCGAGTCGGAATAAATTCTGTATGCAATACATACTTTATTAATATTCGGGGCTCGGAACTTGATGAAATGTGCTAAATAACTTTAAAATATTGAAATATAGAATTAAATATGGCACGTATCCGTCGAAATTTAGTAGAATATGCAACAACAGAAATTGTTCTTAAATAAATTAGATTAAATTAAAAATTTTTTCTTATTAAATTAATTGTGGTAGTGAAATCAAACATACACTTTCGATAATATTTAAAGAAATGTATAGGTATATTTTTTAAAGTAGGCATCACCTACATTTTCTTTTGATATACATAGGTACATGCATACTTATATTCGAATATTGAATATTATTAAGTGTAAAAACGTTTGTTTGTTAATTTCGTCCGAAAAATAGACAGCGGCGGTGCCGGGCTGATGGCGTGGGCGTCGATCTTCACGAGGCCTAAAAGCGGCGGCGGTTCTACAGTGTGTTATTATATTATCTATTATGTGATGATACAATATTATACAGGAACGCCGATTTTCGGTGTGCGTGTCATGTGTTACAAGTATTTTACGTGCGTACGATGACACGGACCGTTGCCGAGGTACCGTCGTCAAAGGTCGGCCCCCGTTCAACCCGGCACAACAATAATAAGACTCCGTCGGAACGACGCGCAACGTAAACATGCCGAGCACGACTGTCGCGCGAATCGGTCGGCATCTGGCGTTCTTCAACACTTCAACCCCTTTTTATTGCCACCGATTTTTCAAGCTGTCGACACTAAACAGCCGGGACGGTGTAAGATAATAATTACGCTGTACTATAATATGCACGAAAGTGTGATGTGTGTGTGTGTACAATAGATGTCACACGCGCGTAGTATACATTAGATATAATATTATGTTATTATTATTATTAAGCGCGAGACGTTTTGTAATGACTGCGAGACGTAACGCGATATTGTATATTGTATATATATATACCTACTAATTATTTCGTTTTTGACGACAGATTCGACCGAGAAAACAGAGCTAATTGGGCACTTTTACGCCACCCGCTTTAAAACCTGCAGCTCCACAGTGTTCCGAACTCGGTGTTCGAGATTTTGCATATTGTATTATCCGTCTTGTAGGACGTAGTAAAATTAAATAGTGTGGTAATGATGCATACGAATACATGCGATTTGAAGACGTATAAATGTTGCACATATTTGCATATTTTCGAATAAGTGGTAGTGTCAAAAATGAAATAATTTTAATTTCCTACAACGGATTAAAATCATCAGATACCTTAAGGTTCATTAAGTATTTAATTCACAAATATAATACTGCAGTTTGTCACTATCGTATCAAAAATATTTTTCTAACTTTTAAAGAATTTTTTTCCTATAATTATTATCGGGCAATCTGTTTCTAGGGAATAAAATTATTTTTTAATAATTTATGTCTCAATAATAGAACGACTCTTTACTCTTTACTTATATTTTTATACTGTTTAAAAACTGTCGTTCTTATAACGTACATTATAATTCATTTTTTTTTTTTTGGGCGGGGAGTAGAGGGTATTTACAAAAACATATACATACTAACTATTTGAACGTTGTTATTTAAAGTGACGAACAACTGCCATGCATATTCCTAATGATACAAATATTATTTCGTGTATTTATACAATATGAGAAGACTCGGTGTTGACACGCCATATCATTTCACTTGAAACATTTTATAAATAATAACGCATTGATTAACACAAATAAAAACAATCTATTATATTGGTGTATAAAGTTCATCACAGCGATATATTCAGCACCCTCGACTTCTTAATCGCAAGACCCGCGTAAACACTGCAGTGCATACTAGGTATAGTGAATAAAAGTATACGTAAACAGTGTATGTATTGATATGTATTGATATGATACTACTCTAATATAATATAATATACTTTCACCTATTTCCACAAGCATCATAATATTATATGCGATATTGTTGTATATATTGTATATCCTCTCCTCTCTGCAGCTCTCTGTCATCGCCAAGGCGAGACAACTAGTGTATAATGATCGATAAATCTTTCATCGTATCGGTAAATTACGCGGCCTCCGGCGATAATTCAATCGGTGGCGGGCGAGGTGGAAAAAAAGTGAAAAAGGGGGTATATGCACGTGGTTGATTTATATTCGGCCGGCAGTGCACTTTTACAAAACTGGATTATACGACGCGCGTATCTATTTATATATATATATATACTGTCATCGACCGGTTTGTAAAATTTCATATATTGTATCGTTATTATTTCAGAGTTCAGACCGATGCAGTAGGGTAAGTAAATAATATTACACGTATGCCTATAATATAGCATTATATATTATTATATTGCATACGAGAGGTGAGGTGTAACTTTTTATTTATATTTTCCACAAAGTCGACGGACTTAATAGAAGTATATGATATGTATATACCTACGACGTACAGACGGAGATAACGGCTGGTTTATCGTATATTATATTATATATATACCTATAATAATATAAGGGACGCGACGGCGCGACCGGAAATGCATGAATGACGGTCACTGTTGCCACTGAAAGGCCGAGCCCCTGCGGTCACCGAGATGACAACGGGTTATTGTAATGTGTGCGTGTCTGGACCGCACCACATGTTTTTCCCGGTCCATTGCGAGTGTTGATTTAGGACAAGTGCAGAGCCCTTATCGATGACTATATAGTAGTCTCCATTACACACACACACACACAATCAAATTACAATATGACCCAAGACTCTTTAAACAGTCAATCCGCTATCGAAAATAAAACGGTTTTTTTTTTTTTAACAGTTTTGGTTAATAACGCAGCACCGTCGTGTTTATTGTCCGTGGTAAATTTCCGGTGTCGGTTAATTTCGTTTAGGAACGGATCTGACATTCAATGTGTTTCGATTGTATCTATTTACATATTATAATATTATAATAATATCATACCTACTTCTGGTTGGAACTTAATAGTGGTCGAGATGAAATTCAAAAACTAAACGTTCTTCGAGACATTTATCTATTATTGTGACACCCGTTTGTTTATTTCACTAGACACATTTAAATAACGTCTATTATAATGTACTAATCGTTCGAAAATTATATACAATGTTTATACAAACGATACAATCAAGATCGCACGCTGTGCTTCAAACTAGTTAATGTTATTTATTATTTAACGGAATTTTCGTAACAGTTTACGGAAACCATATGAAACGTATCATACGTATATAATATTATGTGTTATTATGGTGGACATCATATTCAAACCTGCTCATACCAATTTCAAATTAAAATTCAAATTTCCAAAAAGAAATGTACTAAAAACGTGTAAATTTTATAAAATCCTACTAAGTTACGTTCACCTGCTTACTAAACTTGTTTAATTGTAAAACTATAAAAATACATTTAAAGTAACTTATATTCGTGTATACGTATTAATATATATATATATATATATGAATACGGTAATATTTTTTGGTAGCTGTATTCGCCACGATAATAGTTCAAATGGTGAATACATAATAATAACATAATACCTATTATATTTTACATCGGCAAACCGCATAACAACACACATAAACATATTGTATAGGTGTATACGTAATAGTGGAGCTAACGGCCATCGCAGTTACGGTCCAACAATGTTTCTACATAATATACCAACAACCTACTTTATTATAAGTATATAATATATATTTGTATGTTATACATAGAGCCCCACATAGAAAAGTGCTCGGTAAAGAAAAAAAAAGAGTTTATACGAAAATAAGACAATAAGATAAGCTGACCGTAGTGTAGGTATCTATACATACAATATGCATAATAATCTTTGAGAACGCTGTTTGTTTCAAAAATTGTGTATAATATACCTACCGTAAATAAAGTATGTACCTATGAAACGGCTGCGCAATAGAGCTGTCGGCTAATGGCTAGGCGATAATAATAATAATAATAATAGGATAATATTATTATATTATATTGTAGTCGGCCGACGGAGATTAAAATATTGTAAAAATATGTTCGTAGTGTAAAATTAAATTGAGTATCGCGTCACGTTTTGAATACAGCCGTACAGATACCGAAGTTATATGATTATGGTTATTAGGCATGTGTCACAGACTCACAATAAATATCTATATTAACGATCGATACAAGAATATAATAATATAATACTGGTGTGAAACCTGACGGCGAATAGAGACAGTTTGATAGGACTCGATGGGGGTTCCTAATTTTCTTACCGAAAAAAACATGTAGGTACCACCTATACTATCTATATCTATACGATGGTAATATGATAATACGACTTGAATAAAAAAAAGAAAAAAATGATTAGGTAGTAGAAAAAACCAATATTTTTAATAAAATGATATGTTGTCATAAATTCGTTGACAAACTTATACGAGGTCGTGGGTTGAAATGGGACCTATAACCGTTTTTACCAGGGAAACAAATTAAAATTTGGCTGCAATTCGAATAGGTAATAGAATAATAAAATAAAAATAAATCTAATGATTATAAAAACATTAATTCACGCGTTTCGATAATACCAAACAAACATACTATTCGAAACACGTATTTCTTTTACACACAAATATAAATTGATTTGTTGTAGTATGATTAAAAAAAAACATAATTTTGAGACATTATGGACATTTAGATATTAGAGAAAACGTTAATGTAATAAATAAATAATAATAATACACCTAATAAACGAGTAAATATCTGATATGCGTTACATAAACAATATTCTGAAAAATTATATGGTTTTACGTAGAAAAGATTACAACTATAGAATACCTAATACTTGTTACATAATGGTATGAACAACTATAATTGAACATTATTTTTATCGATTGTTCGAGTATTATAATTAGGTTTTTAATTGACAAATTAAATATTTAAAATAATATATACGCACTAAATAATTGAGTTTGTATAAATAATATATAAAAGAGCTTCATCACGAATTTTATCTGATCTAATTAACATAAATAAACCGTGATAAATAGACGGTAAGTACCTAACACTGTAACACGCGTCTTTCACATTAGACATTAATCGATCTAAAGAATAATAAAATATTATGTTGAATTGAAATCAATAATAATATATTGTCTAGATGGTCTGTTCTCGAAGACTGGTTAGGTGTCTGGTAGAGTTTATAAAAGCACACGAAGTGTATAATACTTTAGTTTCAACAACGTACTACGCATTGTCTTATATCATAATATGTTTGAGTTTAAAACTTCGTTAAATTTATGTTTACGTGGCACTCAGGGCAATATTTCGTTGTGTCTGCCCGCACTTTTTTCAGTCCTAAACATTGTACACCGGTAAATCGGCGTTGATGATAGATGATAGTTTTCACTCTGCGCCAAAACTCTCTGCAGAGTTTTCTCGAAGCACTTAAGACCCGACGGGCTCACCTCGCAGTGCATCATCATAATACAAACTTATTATTACTGATTGCGAATGACGACTGCAGCAGTCACGTCCGCGTTTAAAATCTTCGCGCGCGTTTATACGAGTCTATAATATTCGGACGAGTCCTGCAGAGGCCCGCAAAAAAAACCGACCGGGACCGGCCGCGGATTTCGGTATGGCTGGCATGGTGTAGGTAACACGGAAGCTCTGCCGTATGGTAATGCTTACCTGGTACAACGTGGAACGGTGCGACCTCGACGCGGACAGCAACGGCAGCACACAATGAAATAAAAATAATATAGTGTACACCATTGGTGTGATTTGTTACTGTCACGGTGTCGCCGAGAGACGTATCAAGATCTCCTCCGGGGCTACCGGGTGTATACGTCCGCTTGACGTGTGCGTATGTGCCCGTGCATTGTCCATTGTGTGTCCTTTTTAATCCGCGACACAGTACGACACACACGTGCGCGAGCGCCACACGCGGCACAACCGCGCGGTGAGCGAGACGCGTATATGTTGTATATAATATAATAACAATAATAATAATAATATGATATTGTTATTAAACGTATAGGTATATATTCACATGAATGGGTTTTGGTGTACATTTATGTGAATATATATATATATATATATGTATATAAGCCCACGCGACGCCCGAGACCGCCCGGCGCGCTAGACTCCGGACAATTACACCCCCAACCAGTAACCAGGTATCCTTTTTATTTATATTTTCTTCGTATTATTATTTTTTTAATCCGGATTACATTACCGCGATGTGCTATATAGTATATATGTTCTTATCGGCAGACCGGATCATCTATCTTCGTCCACCGACCTGTCCATTGTTGCATTTTTTTTTTTTTTTTTTTACCAAACCTCCCGCCACATCGTCCACTGTTTTGTGTTTATAATATTGATACAATATTATTATATAGCCCTTTTATACCTATTCCGGATATAGCAATCACGCAGCAGTCGAGTCCTACGATGTGTCCTGCTATGATATGTCCTATAGGGAGGTAAATTTAATACACAAGTGTATACTTACCTTTATATACGTTAGTGTAAGTATACGACGTTTTAAGGTAGTGAGGTCGTGATAAATTGATTTTTTTTTTTTTTTGTCACATTTAGCGATTATAGAAGAAAGTATAATACAGTACTTGTATGATGCGTCTCTACTGCTGTGCATAGAATATTATAATATATTGTTCGATTTATCGGCCATTCTAAACCTATACATAGGTACGGTAGAATACGTGCGCCAAACGTCACGGTTTCATTTTAGCAGTTCTTCCTCGCCAGAGAAATATTCGAAATTTGCATAAAGCAATAAACTTATAGCTCTACCGGTCTATAATTCCTACTATAAAAAAAAATGTAATCTTACTCACAGCAATATTATAATATTACATATTGCGTAAAGTAACGAATGTTATTAAATTGTATTACGTGAGTATAAAAGGTACATATTATTATAATATTACACTACAATCGATACTACCGGCATATCATTAATATACCCATGCCAATCATTGAAATATTCACGACTAAGCTTGATCATTCGCAAAAGTTTATAATGGAAATTATCGTCTGATTAATCATAATTATTACTAATTAACTTTTTGAAAAATACATTCTCGTAACTTTTAAATCAAATGAATCAGCTATAAATATATAATGTACAATACTATAACTATATGTCTATATGTAATGTATAGAAAAAAACTATGTTTTAAGAAACTGGCCTATAACAATCACATCAAAACATAATATAATGAGGTCTGTTTAAAGATAATAAAATACAGCTGATTATAATATATTTTAGTCATAATTCGTGTGAAACAGATATTCATTTATTAATTATAAAAGCAACACAAGTCGAACTTAAATTTACGTTATATAAGTATAAATTACGTAAATATTCATGCAATATATAAACAACAATTATTTCCAAATCATGGTTTAAAATTTCGGAACCATAATACTTCGAATAATATGTCGGTACTATTATCTTCCTCGTACGTCATCTAAATCAACAGGCGTAATATTGGGATTGTTAAAAGTGTATTATGCATAATTTAATATTATATCTTTAATAAAATTTTAAGTTATTACTTATCTATTTATAATTATTTATTGGTTATTAGTGTCTTAGCATAAAATATAAATAAAATAATTGCGATTATGTTTGGAAACATTTCCGACTACGATGATATTTTAATAGACTTCATTTTTTACTGACAAAGAAAGTATCATAATGTTTTTCTTTTGGAAAATTATAATATAATGTCGGTATAATATTATAAAGTGTGCGTATCACCTTATTATTACCAGAAATACAATTTTTTTTTTGTTTATTGTTCAGTCCTAATGTGTGATGTATTTTTTCTTTTTTACTACGCCCGAATAATCGTGAAAAATAGAGCGATGTATGTGTGCCAAACCCTTCAATTATACAGACAACGTGTCGGTAATTTCGGGTTGTATTTGAAAAACAGGGGGCGTATCGTAACGGATCAGTTGCATAGTATACACTTTATATACAGTTATGATTTGTGACTGCAATCCAAACGCTTTTAAACAATCAGAAAAAAACTAGTTCATTTAACCACCCTAAAAAATAAATTAAAAAACGTAATCAGAGAAAAATAACACTTGCGTCTCACTTAAGAAAAAAAAATATAATAACTACCGGATTGACACTGAATCCAATGAACATTGACACGACCGGAGAATAAAAAAATGTGTTCATAATTTATGCATTCGCTTGCGGAGTGATTGCAGTCAATATTCCGATTACAAAATGTTTATACATATTATATTATATATTAATATATTATATAGGTATACATTAATAGTTCGATAAATTATCGTTCCGGAATCAACGTGACAAGGATTTCTTTTTCACAACACTAAAAAACTCGCCATTAATGCGTATTTTTATAATCCATCAGGACCACCTGATCGTATGACACGTAATTTTTTTTTCCCACTGAATAGCGACAGTGTATACGGTTTATTTCGATATAATTACACTTAATGCCAACCAGTTTTCATACGTCTATCAATCAACTAACCGGTCGGAGTTCGATTGAATCGTCTGAAAACTTTCCCTTTCTGCGGCGATGACAAACACATGCCCTGCATTCGATTGCCACCATGTTTGGCGTCTGTCCGGCAGTAATATTATTACAATATTTCTATAGGTTCCTGCACTGTCCTTATAATATTATTAATATTTTGGTAAAACTACGTTTATAAATATCAGATACTGATTAAAAATTTGAATGAAAAAAATCTATAATTACACGCCGGAATTATATATTATTATATTATAATATTATTATTATTATAGTGGTAAATAATGTGTAATTTGATATACGGCATAACATTAACATTTTAACATCTTTACAGCTAGCTCACCATAAATTTGTATAATCTATGACATCAAACGTACATTAAAAAGACGTTTGAAACGTGTTTTTTAGAAACGAAGACTATACGTTGTTCATGTACAATGTATATTTTTTGAATAGTAACGGCGCTTAAATATGTTCAGTATATATGTGAGGTAGTATATAGGTACCAAACTGACTTCAGGCCATTTTGTAGGACTTGATACAAACGGATGACGGTTTCGTTGGATATAGGTATAACAGATTACGTTATAACGAAATAACTATTATTGAAATGTTTTTAATTGTCTTGGACTTGTTTTTTATTGTCAATAAAATACAAATGTTATAAATAAAAATGTGAAAAAATGTACTCGTTATAACTAATATATAATAAGTGTTTTTTGCTTGTTTTGTCTTTACGAGTGCCCTCGGGGAGTGTAGCTGTAGAATATCAATTTGTGACTCCTATTTTTTTGGGGGGAAACCAAAACAAGTTTTGGTACATAAAAATCATTATCGAAATCAAGTTTATGAATTTTATTTATTTTTTGCCAAATGACGACGAAAAAAAAAACACCTAACAATTATATCGATAAGACAAAAAAAACCCCATTTCTAAAATCGCTGTCGTCGCATCATGCGATATTGTACTCCTTTTTTGTGTTTTATTTATTATTTACAACTGCCGGTATAATGCGCTCTAAATGTCTGCAACTCCAGCTGGTTTTACAGCAGCGGAGGCGTTAAATTTATAGATCATTTTACGCTCGTTGTATCGTCTATATATAGGTGCTATATAGGAATATGTTACAGGATCGTTTTTCATGTCCAGCTACAGGTGTGAACGTGCCCTTTTAACGAAAAATAAAAAATTCGAACCCGAGGAAAACATCCATCGACGATCGACGACAACGATATTATTACGGTACTGCGTTGTGAGTGCGTGTGCGTGTGCGTCCAACACTCGACTCGTCCACGATACGACTTTAATATTACAATAACGTACATTAATATTATTGTAATAATCCATCGGCGATCTGTTATGTTTGCACTGAAGCGAGTTCGGGTAAAGACGGCGGCGGTGTGATAATAATTTTATCGTATATTATACGGCGTTTTGTTTACTCTTCCCCCAGCAACTGGAGATAACTCGTTTTCACACTTTTCTACACTGTGTGTGTGTGTGTGTGTGTGTGATATACAGGGTGATTCACCTATAACATGCACCCCCCATTTCTCCTGTACAACAATAATTTTTTTAGATTTCTTAAGTGCCTACCCACATTTAAAAACCACATTTTCAAATACTTTGATTTTAGTTATTGGATGTCATTTAAGGGATTTCTAGTGGCAATACAGACTTCTTTCATTTCAAATCACCAAATATTTTTTTTCTGTAATGTTAAGCAGATATATTTTTTTTGAAAATTATGATAAATTTTAATTGAAATTTGAACGAGTAATTCTACGGGAAGGATGTGGGTGGGGACATGATTATTGTAAAATACTAATCGATTTCTATAATTTTCAAACTCAAGTAGGAAGCATACAAATTTTAAAAAAAAAAAATTTATCTTGCAGGGTATTTATTAAATATCGTTACAAATATATTTGAAAATATATGGTCCTAAACTACTAAACTTATAAATTCTAAACGTCGCAGTTTGAATAAACACACGATTAAAGGATAAAATGAGCTGGAATGAGCACATGCTTGGCGGCGACTCACCTTGTATAATATAATATATTATACCTGTATAAACTAAGTAAACGGCCATTGGCCAGATGTTCGACGAAAGGCTGCACTGGAGAGTTTCGGCGAGTTTTCGAAAATATTTCACTGTGAGTTTTTATATAATATTAAAATAATATAAAATGACACGTGTCTGGGTGTCCCCTGGCTTTCTGAAATTCGTCAAAAATACATAACATATATACATATAGCCATATAAATAGACATAAGTATTTTTTCCTCTCGTCAACGATACGATACGTGTTATTGTTCAACTGCGGCAGAAATTCAACGGTCTTGCACGGGCGGCAGCACATTGTGTATATTATGTATTTTCTCTTTGTGTGCCTAAAAACAAGACTGGAATATTTTATTTTATTTTTTAGTCGTTAGCGCGACTGAATGGCAGGAAATCTTGAAATATTTGTTTTATTCGTCCGTGCTGCGCTCGTCGTATAGTCGTATTGTATACACACAGAAACGAACACGAACACATCGTAAAAACGACGTTTTAAAAATATCGAGTGAGTCTATATATATGTATATGTTATATTATACCTACGTAACTACATTATATATGTAAAAATCAAGATGTCATCAATTTAATTGTAATCTCTCATTATCACAAAAAATATTGATTTTTTTTTTCAAAAAATGATATTAAGAATTAATTAAATTTTACCAATTTTTATCGTCACAATTTTTTAATTTTTTACTTCTTCATAATATAATATGTTGTACATATTTTATAGACAACGAGCGCTTACTGTAAAAGAATCACTCGGTATATGCGTTGCATATATTATATACAGACGTCAGATGATATGGGTATGTGCGAAATTTCCGACGCCACGCACGCTATATATGAGACACATTTCGCATTGTAAAACCGCGGTCATCGCTATTATTTCGTGTTATTGTGTGCGTGAACGATTTTCTAACGAGTACATTATAACATCGTATAACATGTGTGTTATTATAATAAGTACAACAGGTACGTCGGCGGCTCGGAAGAAAAAAAAACTCGACAAACGTACATTTGATTTTAATGAAAATCCGATTTTACCATTTGATTACCTATTATATTATATTATGTTCGCGGTCTATAATTATAATATCGATTATGCGCTGCGCGGGCGAGAAAAGCCAGAAAGTAGGCAGACGATGAGACGTTCAAATTATACGGTACACACGCACGCGGGCAATGATTCGATCGTTTTGAAGCGTTACATATACGGACGTCGATCTCTACGCGTAGTTTTCCGGCGATAGTGGTGATAAAAAATAAATAAAACATTTTGATGGCTGATTTGAATATTAATTTTATGGACAGTATAAAAACAAATAGAAATTTGATTTTAATATACCTTGTGGTAGTAGCGACACTCGCGATAATTCCAATCTTTCATGACTTGACTTAGAACATCGTTTCGTGTTCTCAAAAGTGATAAAAAATGTCTGTTCACGAGTTTCAAACTTACACTAACGATTTGTTTTGTTGTTTTAATATAATATTATGCAGTAAAATAATATGACTTTTATTACCGAGTGATTAGATAAAAGGTTTAAAATAAAATGAATAAATTACGTACCTATATTAATATACGGTTATTGTTATTTATACTATGTATAAGAAGTATGGGACACGCTTTATACGTTGAACGACAATTACTATAAGTACAAGCAGTTATAACATAGAGTTGCAGCATAACATAGACAATACTCTGAGTAATACAATTATGATACAAATGTGTAGAGTAACACGAACGATAATATTATTTTACAGCCTATCCTTAATCTAAAATAATCTTACAGATATTTGAATGTATGATGAAACTTCTTCCTGTTACTTCTGTAACAAAAGCTCACATACAATGAGAATACTATCAATTCGGTTACATATTATCGCTATATCTAGTGTCCAGTATCGGTGTTATATTATAAATGATGTTATGCCTATGAATAATTATTTAAAATAAATTATATATTTAATTGAATAGAATTTTTTCAAAAAAAACGTGACAAACGTCGAATAAAAATAAAAAATTGTATCCATTCAATAATGTAATATATACGTACCTATACAAGGCAACAATAATATTAATTATCAGCATCTGCATAATAACACTAACCCATAACAACCCTGCTCAACGAAACATAAAAACATAAATCCGCAATGTGCCGATGTGTCGAAACGATAATATTATATATGAGTTAGTGTCAGTTAGTTTTCCCGTGAAGAAGAATATAATCAGCAATATAAATAGTTTATACCTTCGCGTCGTATAATAATAACTTGTCATTCTTTTTTATTTTCGATAATACCGCGTAAGAGGTAGGTATAACACGTTCAACCGCGGTGGTTGTAAAACACGGTGACACGTCGAACGTGCGTACAACAGAAGATTGCCAATATCCGCGGGACGTCGTCGATTGCGTAACAATTAACGCTCTGTCTGCAGTACACGAGGAATATGCTTCAATATATTATTATATTCTAACACGTCGCATATGTGTAAAATAATATTGTAATAGTGATTTATAGATTGGCCTGTAGTGCGAGATGCGAGGAAAACGTAAGTTCTACTCGTTCTTATTATAATACCTATATAATATTATTGTTGTAATGCGGTTTCTTTTTTATTCCTTTTCTCTCCACTGGCTGCACTATTAAGTTGGCGGTCGTAAATCAATAATTGTTCTTACGTAAAATATATATTGAGATGTGCACGGACGTCATAATAATATATCCATCATCGCGCCAGACAGAGTCGTATATATCTTATGGGACAGTCGCACCGGTTTACGGCCTTTAATTCTCATTCCGCGTTGTCATTTTTTAACTCTATAGTATGTATAGTATATATTATTATATGTAGTTGCTGTTAATTAATATTGTATTATTATATACAACTGATGATTTTTTAAAACTCGACTTATTTTTCACAGTCTAACGCAATATCTTTGTTACAATATTATACATTTAAATTCGTGCAAACCTATACAATATAAAATCCTAAATGCATTGTAGTATTGATAAATTTTGAAATTTTCATCGCCCACTAATATTAATATTGTTTTCTCTTTTAACATATTATTCAAATAAAAAAAAATATTTATCTCCTCTCGTTGTCAATTTTTCCTGTATATTTGATATCAATTCTCCACACTAATATCGTCCAACTCTATGATTAACTTCCTTATAAATTTCATCCTCATCATACTGCAGGTTTATATATAAGAATATATTGGGCCTTATACACTACACGCACTTAGTTTTGTTGTTTAATTAGCCTCTTGTCAATATTATCCAATGATGATTGAAACATAATAATTTATATACAGATCGTTTTACACAGTATGTCTTACGAATTTGTTGATGTTATCTGTCCCGCAGTCACAACTCCGATCACAAAATTCAACATAAAATATTGTTTAATATGTAACGTGGTGTGTAGGTACACATACGTATGCCAGTAGGTAAATAAACAGAACGACAATAATATTATATCGGAGATTCGCGGTCATATCCGTCGCCCACTACCCCACTATACCCTGTACATTTTAATGTATAATATTATTATAATAATAACATATAGTGTAGTGGCAGCCGTATATATTATTATTATTATTATTATTATGTATCTGTGCGTCGTCACGGATGACGGGTCCCGCGGCGGGTGACGAGCCAACCGCGGACGACCGCCGAACGAATGAATGAATTGGCATTCATCGTCGTAACCGTGCCGGAGATAAAATAAAAAACCGTTCACGGACCCGTGACCGAGAGGAAATTGACATTGCGACCATATTATTATTATTGTATAATGTTGTAATGATGGTAATAATATCGTCGTCGTCGTTGGGCGGACTGCGGGTCGGCGACGGTGCAATCGCGACAGAGGGCTGTGCGCAGCCATTTGTGCTGCCGTACACAATAATATCACATTATTATACTGTCGTTTTCGTTACTGTGCATAATTTTTAGACGGCGATCGAGCTTCGGCGGCAATCGTTTCATTCGAATGGCTTTATTTTTTTTCCTGGTCCGGATGTGTCAAACGGACCTTGTAAAGTACATGATGTGATGGATATACGCGAATGCGCCGACGAATGCAATCATGCTCCATTGACGACGCCAGTGTACAGTGTCACCACTCAACGCAGATTATATAATAATATAAATTATATGCATTTAGATCGTGTATATTATATTGATGTGCTCGCGAATGAACAACATTAAACTTTTAGTATTTCTTCTCGAGTGTCTGCAGCTCACGCATGCACTACTTAAATATATAAACACTGCACAGTGATTCGCCGGAAGGCTTGCGGAGGGTGCCTTTTTTATATACGTTTATTTGATTTCTGGTTTTTGAAATTTTCGAGTTTACTAAAAAACTATGATATGCATACAATTATATACGTATTGTTTTATTTTTTAATTGAATATTTTCGGGTTTTCGTGTTAAAAGAAATCGCTTTTATAGTAAATTATATTGTATTATTTATTATTACTGATTTGAACATAATTCCTATGAAAGCTTAATAATTTGATTTTATCGGTATCTATTTGAAATCGCCCACATATTTAGGTATGTATTCGAAAACCGTTGTATCTGTATAGGTTGTAAACATGGAATATTTTATGATGCAAATGTCATGATTACGTAATTATATTGCAGTTGTAGATGAGATAAATTTTGTTATTACGGGATATATTATAATGCAATGGAAATCGTACGACAAATAAAACGGAGAAGAGTCGGTTGAACTATATATGCATAATATTATATACCCTACGCATATATATCCGAGGTAAGTACGTTGTAGAACTAACACCGCAAGACCGGCGGTGAAAATCATATTTTCAAGAGCAGATCTCGTAGTAGGTTCTAAGAAAATCGTTCTTTTTCTCCTATATAATACATATAATAATCATCTATACTACGGCCCACGAGACAATGACCGTGTACTCCGCGCATCCGACCGACGGCCGCGAGTCGCATTTTCTCCCACCATAGCTCCATTCTCGCCACTCTCACTATAGATTGACAATGCGCAGCAACGGACGAGTATGTGCGGTCGGTTTACGGACGGACTCTCGTGGGCCGGAATATATTATATTATATAGATTATAATATAGGCACACTCGTTGACATGGTGCGCCGCGATGCCGCATAGCTGATGATTATAATATCATGATATGCACGTTCAGGTTCGACGTATATAATCCGCGAGTAGTGGTCCAAATATTATCTACTGGAATGAAAACCGTCCGAACAGCATTCATAGTATTATAATAACTCATCAATACACGTATATAGACACTGTACCTTGTTTAACGCAAGAATCTGCGATCGGCGCTATGTTATCCTATATATATATATTATATTCCCAGAAGTCGAGTATAATATTATTATTATATACTCTCGTCGGAATCAAAAACGCAATCCAAATATCCAGTATATGCATGTATTCATTGTGTATTATACATGTGTAATAATACCAATTCTTCTGTACGCCCCGGGGACAAACGCTCGAGCTAGACAGTTTATACGTTTTCTGAAACGAATGTTTCCACTTGTCAGCCGTCATAATAATAATATATAATACTGTAATTTTTACTATTTGTAAAATTAAAATATATATGTTTATATAATATTATGTACCTGTTATTTATGTATAAACGAGATCTTGTTCGGCTGCTGTGTGCGTTGTACGCGAGTGTACGACGGTATACTTACCTACCTATATATACCATACACACCACCCGACAGTAATTATTACAATGCAGACGTGTGTGTCCGAAGGCGAGTTCGCGCTAATCCTCGGTCCGTGCGCCCTAATTACAATCTGCGTTTATCCCAAATTCGAAAAAAAAAAATAATAAAGGCAACAATTATTATAATAAGCCATCAGAGTGTATATTTGCAGACGCTGAAGTCTTGACACGAGTCTCGGAAAAGAACCGGGACGGTTCAAATGCCTCGGGACTCGGCTTAAAAGCGGTAACCATGCGTTGAATCGACGTTAAAAAGGAATCTCGGTATAATAACAAAACAACTTGTTAATAGTGGTATGTTAATGTGTCTATATACCTTCTTTCGAGTTCAAAAAATAAATAAGAAAATTAAATACTCGAGGTTTTACCTATATGAATCCCGTAGAACAGATACAATTGTTAAATATTAATTATTAAAAATATTTACGATATTTTGAACTTGAAAAAGTACAAAAAAGTAGTACCTATGCGTTTGTGATGATTGTTATCACAAATAAGTACTTGGAACTTTCAAAACAATATTTGATTTAATCATTTTATGTATTATGAAAAACATTTCCATAAAAATATTACAAAACTTAAAAAAAGAGAAATTTTACATAGCATATAGAAATCTATATACCTAAATGAATATATGAATAGGTATAGACATAATGAATACGCAAATAAAAGATTAAAAAATGGCTTTAAATATTAGTGCATTGTAAACACTTTCAATAAAACTGGGATTTAAATATAGTCTACCTATAGACATTAAATCGCACTAAAAATGTTTAAGTCGATTACTCATTAATTCCTGTATTTAAATTTATGTTAAACGCTCTGTAAGCTATATCAAAAATTCGTTTAAAATATATTTGATCCGATCGAATCGAAATATGTGGTATTTCATAAAACATGTTTGAGAGAAAAATTAGTTTAATTTAAATTTTGGCTGTGTATAATTTCACATACACGTTGGTTCGACGTATTAACGAGACTATCGGAAAACCACCTCGAACATAATATTCTATTATATTATTATGCGTTGCTGTAAAATGTAATTCTTTTCGTCGTGTTGTGGTGTGATGATTGGGCGACCGGTCGTTCTCGTTTTTAATTAATCGCGTGCATCATACGCCAGTCCGATTTCTAAACCGTTGTTGTACGGACGAAATAACCGAGAAGCGAAAAACGGTTTGGTTATTTTTTTTTCCTCGGTTTTATTTTCTGACTGCATGTATACCTAACCTATATACCTATGTACTTCATTACTGGGGCATTATCATGTCCACCTATAGCTACGCTGGCGGTCGGACGCAATTTGGCATATATCCACGTATTCGGTGGCAAAATTCTAGCCTTCCGCCCGAGCACTAATGCGCTGTAGACAGGCATAATAATAATAATAATCCAAAACAAACACGACAACATAACTGTCTTTATGATACAAGCACGTCATTAAAGTGGCGGGAAAACGAACCGTTTGAAAAAATAACGTTCGCCACAGCTGCTACCAATAATGCAATACGCACGACGGACGCACGTTATCGTTTTGAAACATTCAAAGAGTAAAAAAAAAAAAAATTAAAATAAATAAATAAAACGTTAGCATAATAATATTATGGATCGGTCGTACATAATATGCGTATACCGTATCCTCCGAGACATCGGGACCTCCCGCCGCTACACCTATATATAATATATACATGATGTTGTATCGAAGAGACTGCGGGGTGCATACCTTCCTATATGTTTATAATTTCGTATGCAACTGTGCGAGAACATTATGCCATGTCTGCTGGAGGATCTGAATAAACGTTGCAGCAGCAGCCCCGTTAATCCATTAGTTTATTATGATGTATGTATGGAGGTACACCGAGTAGGCATTGAATATATAGCGCCGGTAGCATTAACGCGTGTTGATTTCGAATCGGATGCGGGTGAACTTGCCGCAGGATTTGCGTTCTACACGAGCACTTAAACCGGTAAAATTCTCAACATTTTTTTCGTCACGGCATAACACGCATAGATATGCATAAGACATAGGTAGATATTAGAGACATATGTGTTGGAAAATTCAAGCTCTGTTATATGATTATATACGCGAATGTTCCGTTGACGATCGACAATACACCAAATGTATAACGACTGTACAAATGCAATGTATACTAACGAATTTTTAGTGATTGCGAATAATTTTGAATTCAAAACGTTTCGTAAGAGACGTCGGATACTTCGGTTTATCATAAAAATCGTTTTTTATACCAATTTTTATTGTTGTCACTCGGAAAACATGCTGGAAACGGATACTCCACAAATGACATAAAAATGATGTTAACATTTGACGACAAACTACACTTGAAACTTCAAAACTGTCAGAATATATCATTATAGGCACGATCAAAGGATTAAACTGGGATGCACGTGCTCGATGAGTCGCCTTGTATGCCAACTATATTGCAGGGATAACAGATACCATATTATTATGTAATCGGCGCGACGTTCGGTATACCATTACGGCTGTGCAGTATATATATATATATATATAGCGGTAACAGTGGTCGCACTACACACACACATTTATACACATTGTGACCAACACGGTACGTGTATATGATAAACCCGTTGGTCCGGGTGTCACATAGGTGCCCGTAAGCCTATAACTAATTGCTGAATTCGAGAAGTACGTATATATTTAAATATATATATATATATGCGTCCATGAATTACAATCAAGTCGACCATAGTTTTCTACCCTCACCGCCGTTCCGTTTCCCCTTAAATATTAATATGTAGATCGACTTGAGACCGCCACTTGATTACAAACCGGTTGCTTGCCGATAGTTTTCTTTTAATAACAAACGTATAAAGATAAACACACATATAGGTATACGATAACAATAATAATAAATAGTATGATAAATCCGTGGCGGTTTTTTTTTTCAGTTCTGGTTTACGCGACAGTACTGCTGCAGAGATACCGTTACCAACTATTACATACGCGTATGTATATTTTAATAATAATAATATGAAGCCACGAAGACAATATTGCGCCGAATAATTTTTACGATTTTTTACCTTTTTTATTTTCTCTTCACATAATATTGACTCGGGAAAGCGTAAATTTGTATAATATTTACGTTTATTGTTTTTTTTTCTTTCTTTTTTTTTTTAAAAAATTGTCGGAGATGTTCTTTTTTGGAACCGTTGATCCGTCCGTATATTATGCAAATGAGAGCGGTCGGGCTGCTGCCCGTGTGTACCTTTATAATACGTATGGCGTGTGTGTAAACGCAAACAGAAAACCTGTGGCGGCGCGTGTGTTTGCCTACTAAAAGCATTCCGTGCTACGGCGATCCATTAGTAACGGTCAGAAACGTCCGAAGAAGTCGTATGCGCTCTCTTCCGTGTGTGTGTGTGTGTGTGTGTACGCGCACGCGCGCGCGTGCGTGTGCGTACACTCATTATATAGGAACCGAAGCCGTGCACTCATTACTGTAATTAACAAAAATAAAAACTAAAAAAGGAGGCCGGCGGAGGCCGTGGTGGCAGAGAGAGCAAAATATTAAAAGAAACGTCAATAACACAGCGATATTCCTCCTTTACCTGGGGATAGTTTCTCGTGATTCGGCGAGCCGATCGGTAGAGTCACCGCCGTCATCAGCTCACCAGTCATTATTCATATACGTATTACATATTATGTACACTGTATAGCAGCCGTTGCGTCTACGGCTAAATCCACCATGTACAGTATAATAAGAAAAAGAACAAGAAGAGAAAGAATATGAATAATGAATGATGATGAATCGAAAATAATTGTGCGGTTGCAATAAAACGACGATAGAAGAACTCGTTATTAATTCTCCGCTGCAACACAAGACTTGAGAGCTTAATAAGTTCATTTGTGACCAGTCAACTACGTGTATTTCGAAACTTTAACCAAATTTGAGAAATAAAAATCAATGATTTTTTCTTCACCATTATGACTAGTAATAGATATAACTTAAACTCAATCAACTATAGAAATTATTACATTTTGATTGGGTCACGATGAAATACAACTCCGCACTTACCATTTACTCATTGTTCCCCAATCCCCTTTAATGTAAAACTAATATTGAAAAATTAAAGCAATTAATGAACTAGATCTTGACAAATTATTAAATTATCTTACAAATACGAAATGTAAAGAAAAGAACTTTTTAAAATAAAACGGTTATTTATTTATTTATTCAAACGGGCAAAGCCCAATAACGATTTTAAATCAAAACATAATAACAAAATCGTTTAAACAGAGTGAGATTAATGGATACATAAAATAGTATATAATTAATTAAGTATAATAATAAGTAATTAAACAAAAATAGGGTGTAATATTAATACACAATTCACGTGTAATAATTAGTAATATAATTATAAAAAGACTCAATAGAGTTGAAATTAAATAAATCTACCTGTGTATCATTAGCCAACCTTATCATTCTATTTATAAGAGCATTTATTAAATAATTAGTTCTATGTAATTTCGTATAAAAAGTATTTGTAAATCGAGTTTTACATTGTGGGATATAGAAATTTAAAAAATTAAGTAATTCACTAAAATTAATGAAACCAATTAACCAATTTATATAGAAACTTTTAATCAACTATAATACATTATATAAATGTACGCTGTTAATATTTTATATTGTAATGTCATATTGCGGAAAAAGTGAAAAAATTAACATACTGCCATATATTTATTATTTGCTTTATAATATCTTGTCTACTGATGTGTGCGGTTGGAGAAAGAGATTAAAAATATGATACACTCAACATTACTAACAGGTAACTATACTATATTGCTTTGAAAAAAAAAGAAATGTTAAAAATTGGAGCCCATAGTTATGTCTTGCATTAGAGCCTGCCAAAAGTAAGTTACGGCACTGGTTCTGTGTTAAACAATCATAACGTATATACACAATTTTTGTAACAATATTATAATAATGTCTACAATATATACCTACCCAACAACGATCGCGCGCATTGTGAAAAGTCGGAGATCGATTATGCGACGCCGCGTTAAAACCTAAGCAGTTTATATTTATTGTTTATGCGTTCAGGGTTTAAGAACAAAGTTTAGCTGCAGTAGGCACACATTAGTCGATCATCACAATTCACAATATATTATACGCATTGACACAAGATATCAATAAGTACTAAAAAAAAAAAAAAAAAACAATCCGACGAGACACAAAACGGCGAGGGGGTGGTGGTACTTAATGGCGTTATATAGCGTTGTGCAAATGTCTGTGTAAAAAAGCCACTGGTCACCTCTACGCACACGTTTTCACGGTCGGCCTCGCAAGTGAACGAGTGCAGTCGCCGGCACGTTTGCTCGCGAACGACGACCGTGGGAACGACGAGACGGCCGACGCGGCGACACAGTGGCTGGTGCTGAAGACGACTGCGCGATGATGACGGCCGCGGGATCGCCACCCGGCGAAGAGGAGAGAAAATCTGCGGACCGCGCCGCCAAGGCAACCGCGGTTCTAGTAATATGATCTCCTTGATTTTGGCCCGGGGGTCCCGTCGGCCGCGTCCGGTCCCTGAAACGTCGCATTATTCGTTTCCGCGTGCCCGGCGCCGCTGACGTCCGCGTCTCTATAGCTCGTATAGTTTGATCGTGTTTGATTTCGACAACTTTCTGAGAGGAGAAATATTACACTATATAGCTGATGATATGAGTTTATTCAAGTTGTTAAGTGTTTCTCAGACAATTGAACCATAAAACTTTCATTATTATTCCAAACCGTAAACCTAATAATTTAGTGAGGGTTTCCACATCACTGCAGGTAGGTCTCGCATTTTTATTTTTTTGCTTCGTGTTGTTGTTATATTTAGTTTGTAAATATACTTTTGTTTTAAATAAAAAAAAAAACAAATAATAATAATTTAGTCCTTTGATTGGTAGTTTTTGTCCTAAGTACTGAAAAAGCAATGAGGCTAAATAAATGTCCATATTATAATACATTAATTCCTTATATTAATTATGTACAGGTTACGTCTACAATTCACGTGGTTTTCATTACGACTTTGTCCGCAACTATACGAAACAACGGACTTAAGCATATTATTAAAATATTCTTACACCTATATAGTTACTAATCTCATAATATATCGACTACAATAAATTAACGGGAAATTTATCTTTAATAAAGCATATAAAATATTATCGAACGTGGGACCATACAGCCCACAACAGCAGTGACGGCGCCAAGAATTATTTTAGGTAGGGCCAATAGGAGACCAACAATTATAAGGTTGGACCATTAAAAAATGAGAATTCAGCAAAAAAAAGCAATTTATAAGTATGAACTAATTACTATAATTTTTTAATTTTAAATGTCTCTATTTTATTTCATTTTGAAAATAATATTTCACTACAATCAATAGTTATTCTGTTTTAAATACCTATACATGTTAAGTTTCACCAGCCATGATTAAAAAAATATTGATTCCTTCATTTCATTTGGACATTTTAGGTAAAACCATGATGCAAATAATATGAAATATAAATAATTTTATTTTGTATTGAATGGTGTAAATATCTTGCATAACATAATCATTCAAACATCTTAGGTCCATACAAAAAGTACCTATATATTATGGTCTTATTTCAGTTATTTATTCTTCAGATAAGATTCCGCTATTAGCTATAAATAATCCGAAGTCAAAAAATGATGATAATATATTATAGTTATTATTTTAAAGTATGGTTTAGTTTCAATATTATACTTATAAACTCGCACGTCTTCTTATATTCATGTCAAATATTAGAAATAATAGGATACAAAATTATAACCTATTTCGACAAAATATATTTTTAACACGACATACAATTAATAGTTGTCCTGTACGCACATTCCATTCATATTTACAATAAAAACTACATTATATTGATGTTCAAACTGTAAATTGCAGTTTAAAACGTTGTACAGATTTTTTTAATTTACGAGTAAATCTGTCAGTCCGTTGTTGTTGTATAGTTATTTATTTAAAATTATGTTTCTGAGTATTTTTCCTCATTATACAATTATTTAGTAAGTATTATCGTTATTTATTAATCATTAATTTGGTTAGCTATAAGGTTTTACTATCTAATCTAAATCAAATAGGTATATATAGATTTAATACATTCTTATACTCGCTTATACCTAAAAAATAAAAACTATAGTATTCTAAATATTGCATAGGTACTGATTAAAAACGGTTTTAATTATTTACAACACATGTACGATATACCTAAAAAAATAACATTAGTTAGTTATATACATCAATGAAATTTAAAAAAAAATAGGAAGTAATTGTATACATTTTTTTAATTTTATTAATATCTACAGTATTTCACTTTTTTTATCAATCTTAAATTTTTTTATATTTTTTGTTTAATGACATTATGTAGGTAGCTTTATTATTTTGTTAATTAATATGCTCTGTTATAGATATGATTATTATTCAATGAAACAAAAAATAGATCGAATTCTGAGAAGGTAGTATGAAAATTCTGATTAACGTATTCATGATTATCACACATATTATTAGTCAATATTTTTCTTTGAAATATGTTTTGATATTTCAATTAATATTGATACCAAAGAATATTAATAGAATTGTTAACATTTTTCGAAGAATGTCTTATTACAAATGTTGGTACTAAATACTAAATTGAGAAATTAAAAACCTTAATTTTTTTTAATAAACAAATAGACAAAACGTGCGTTTTTAACATTTATTAAGGACTTTAATGTTATATTTGAAATGGCTATTACGAAACATGAAGTTATGATCTGTAAATTCTCAGTCAAAAATAATTTCTGTAGTTATAGTTGAATAAAGTTAAATTTCTAAGATGTTAACGTTTATAGATTTTACAAAAATAATAGTAAACGCATTTTTTTTATTTTACCAAATTTGGTTTTTTATATGATGTTTTTTACTGGTAATAGTTTTACAATTATTACTAATAATATATATATATATATATATATATATATTTATTTATTAGTATGCTTTATATATAATATTATATAATGAAACGTAGTACAGGAAATCAATTCAAAATAAAAATAAAACGAAAAATCTTATCTCCAAACACAATGATAGAGGTATATTATGTGACGCGTTAGCAAAATATGCTCTTGGTTTCATAACCGAAATGACTGTAGGATGGTATGTATTATTCAGGAAAACTGTTTATCATCGATAAGTACTCGAGAAGTTTCTTATTATTATATTATATTAGCTGTTTGATACTCATTATCAATCGGCGTCGAGGTCGGTGTATGGAACGCAAACTACAGTAATTGTTACAAATTATTGCGTCGTGTTTCGTGTGTGCATATACAGACGCAGCCACACGGGCGCTCAATACATACACGCGTGCGAGCTGGCACGCACGCGCACTCGGAACGGCCACACATGCGACTATATATAAATCAACACCTCTCGGGCACCTACATATATATCAGCCTAATGCCTTATTGCCTTATATCATAGAAATCTTTTTTTTTTCTCCGGAACCCAAGACTTCGACGTACGCGTATTGTTGCATTAGCCGTTACACACTCGGCCGGTTTATCGTTGTATACAATTTGCCGAAATCTCTTGATCTTTTGACACTAGGCCGCGATAAAAAAAAAAAAAAAAAATTATAATAAAAAGAACCGTGTTAATTAGTGGTAATAATAATTTGAACGCAGCGTTTCACTGTAACACGAGAACCGGGACGAAGTTTTGTTTTTTAATTACACAATATGTATAAATATTATAATATGAAACCTATTATTATAGATAAGTTAAACACAAATTCGAGAATAAAACGTTATTGCTTCAGGTAAGTATATAGATACAACAGAAAGTGAACAGTTTATAATATTATGTACCTATATCATATACGTACCATGTTGTAAAAATACATCAAAACACGTTATAATATTATATTTTATTTAAATTATTGTTATATATACACACCAGTACGTATTATACAGGTATACGTTTTGGAGTTCAAAAGTACTTAAATGTTATACGGAAATAATTTTTATTTACCCATATAAAATTGGGTACTTGTACACCTGACTTTTGATTTGTAATCCATATCGATTATGGCTATACTAAACTCCACCGAAATCTTTTACACCTGTACATACCGCGTTGTGGTTCAACATTCGAAGTCATTCCCGTTGGTTTTGTATTTAGACACACGTGCATAATAATATGTAAACTTGAAATATTCCAATACAGTGTTTTTATTTTTAAGTCGCGTGAGCTGTCACGTTGTAGGTATATATAGTAGGTACGCCCACCGCACTACGGCTGTTGCAGCAGTGTTATTCTCATTGTATTTGTGAACAAGTGGGTTTTTGGCGAAAACCGTCGTATAAATCATTTCGAAAATCTGCCCGAACACGTGTACCTATATACCTATATTATACGCCGTCCGGATGTAAACGTCAATGTCGCCCGAGGCTTAAGTCCTGGTCAACCCGTGTGCAAGAAGATCGTTATCGTCGGTCCATTCAGCTCTGCAGCGCGGCTAATAATATTATTATGCGTATCCATTTATATACTATGCGTATTATAGGACATAGGTGCATAACAATATGTAAGTATATTACATATTACGTTATACTATTAATCAGCATTATATAGACACATGGTTAACCTATTTATTTATTTTCGTAGAATTTCTTTTGCTCTTGTTCTGTTTTACAAAAACATATTTTTATATATTGCACGGGTACATCGGGTCACGTTAGATTATGCAGAAAACGTTACGTCAATAGTCAATATTAAATTTATTTATCTTTAAAAAAAAAAACACAATTTTCAGCCATACGTATATTATTTATTAAATATTCATGCAATATCTTCACTAAATAAAAATGTTGTTGAATTTAACTAATAATTCTAGGTATATTATATAAATTTACACAAGCAGTATTACAGTAGTGACTGTGTGTGTGAATTAATTTTGCACGAACAGCTTAGAGTATACCTATACGTTTGTCATAATTTAATTTATATATTTAAATTTACAAATTATGAGCTTGTAAGTTGCAATGTACCTATGTTGTAATTGTATACTATAATAGAAGTTGGGCGATGTTGAGTTATTTAAAATTTAACAAACGTAATATAACATTGCTAATATTTCGATTCCACAAAAATAAACACAAAGCAATAATAATTGCCTACCTATATAATACTAATGCATTAATTTTAATACATACATTTATCATTTTCTACTGTCTAAAATGTCAATATATCTACCCACTTATTTCGTCGTAATAAAAATCATCAAATTATACCGAATTAAATAATTTTTTTTTAATTTCATAGCGAATATAAGATAATTGTTGAATATTCATTTCTCAAATAATATAGTTCTTGGGTGCCAATAGCAAGTTTAAAGTTATCATTTACACATATAATACGAATATATCATAATAGACGAGATGGTCGGACGACAAAAATATTATAATTGACTATCTCTGTGTTTTCGCTTGTCACTCCTTCTGACCACGCATGATTGACAGTCGTCCTTGCAGCCGGCAAAAACCGCGATATTCTCCAGATGCGAGTTTCATAATACTGTGTACGTAGGTACCAACAACATCAAATAGACTATTATTACAGGCGCACGCTTAAGTGACCTTTGACGTCCATCCCAGTGGTAATTAACTCAAGTGGATTGCATTCGAAAGAAAAGTAATAGAAACAAACAATTATTGATTGAAAACATCCGGTTTCCATGATTGCTACGGACAATATTGTCCTCGTGTTTATAAAAATATAAAGAAATCGTCATTCTGTACGGCCTGATTACATATAGGTACATCTCAAGTCTTTCCTGTACGTTTTCCGCAGAACATTTTACTTTGGAAAATCTATTGCCCTATACATTATTATAATGTAAGATTGAAATCCCTCAAAGCATTACACACCTTAACGGCTCAGTTTTTCCGTATCGAAAAGGAGGAGGAGAAATGACCACGACTTGACCCAAACAATACTATTGGAATATTATTAACCTTATATTGCACAGCAAGACCAACAGACACTATGAGATACATATTATAAAAATATAATATATACCATAATATTATACATTGTCATACGTTTACATCGTAGGTAAGTACCTACTACTATTATTATTAATGTACGCGATTTAACAGCTGCAACTATAATAACAATGATACTGCCATATTTTTCTATTAATAATACACGTTTGTCGTAACATTTATACCATGTATTTTATACCTACACGTTATATTATTGATATAAGACAAATATGGTTGGTCATTCGGTGTGAAATATACAAGGGTGTAAGACACTGTACAGCGTGTAGTAACACAAACCTACATAATACTCTATATACGTATAATACTTTTACACACGCATACACATTTTGATGAATATAATACCACTGCAATAAGTCTTATTTATATATATATATATTCCACTCGACAGTCACTGTTTTATTGAACTCTATTCATGAGCTGTTTTGAAGTGGACGAATTTGCATAATGGTTAAGAAATTGTAATTATTTTAATATTGTGTTCAAAATATTTAAATAATAAGTACATACTCATCGTTGGGTACATTGATAAGTAATAATAGTCATAACAACAGTATTGTTATCCTGATGTAAATATCGAAATATCTTTATTGGAAGCTTTAATTATTTCATTGAAGTATGTAATAAAGTATAGATACGACATTAAATATCTTCAATTATGACACTCGAGTTGAACAATAAAAACGGATCTGTTCGTTTGTATACATTCTTCTTTTTTTTAAACAAAAGTTTTGAGATTTTGACAAAGCTATAAATTTGAAACTATATGTAATATTTTTTGTTATAAGATAGATATTTATTATTTTTGGTTTCTATACTTTTCAAAGTAAACAAAAAATAATGAAGCACACTTTCATTGTTTTTGAGTTCTTGAGAGGAATATTAAGATTAAATTAGCAGTGAAATCCTCCTACTACCTACTCGTATATTACTAAACAATTTCTATATACGGGAGCTTGTGCAGTTCCGTATCATATATATATACCTATAGGCAATTGAATTCGTATTCCTGATGGTCAATTTAAATGTATACAAAGCTAACGACGCACATTTATTATGATTTGTTAAGTGGTAATACATTCTGGTCACTTATGCCTCATTCTTTTTATATATACGCAGCGTTGTCGTATTAATCATATATAATTTAACTCGCAACTTATTACTCTCTCTATCTCCGAATCATAAACTGTACAGAAAATTTGAGCTAAGACAAATAAGATTACAAAGTATTACTATTACAATCGTATTTACTACCTCAAGTGGTCTATTTGTTTAATTATAGGTGTCGTTCATAATCTATTTTACATTTGTACAGGTTTCGACCTTTTATCTCTTTTAATCTGAAAAGTACTCATTAAAATCAATTAATTCAACAAAGGCATGTTTGAAAGTTAAAACTGTTCTAAAACAATTTTAACAAAGACATTATTTTTTGCATGTTTAATGCACAATATTACAAATAGGTAATATATATAACTGATTTTTAAATAATGTTAACAATAACTACTTATACCTATAAAAAAAATAATATAATATTCTTTGATTAAAACGTTAGACGAATTAAAATAAAGTTTATTATTGTTATCTGTTGACTGCTGTTGTCTGTTCCCCATTATTTTCATATAAATTTATTTGATACTGTAATACTTACAAGGATGAAATACTAATGTACCCAGGAAATGTAATTTTAAATAATTATACGAATGCTGTCAACGCAAGAAATAAATAAAACATATAATAATTATAATAAAACGTATTTATATACTCGTGCGTTAAGTAAATATAATAATATATAGGTACACGTGAGAATATGAAATATAATTTAGTGATTGCAGATTAGCATAAATAGTAAATACCTTTACATTTTTATTTAAACGTCTAAAGAAACGTGTCAAAAACATCAAAGAGAAAACTCCACGGTGGGAACGAACGGTTATTGTTAACAGCAATAAAATAAATAGGACTTCTAGGAATCTATGAAACTTCTGACGTATAGGTATAGTAGGTAGATAAAATAAAATGATATGCAGTGTAGTTAAAAGAAAAATAAAGGAAGAATAATTTAAAAACAAATTATGGACGAGAATAATCAATTTATATAATATATAGATACCTATACAACATATTTGTATGTATTTATTATGTTTTAGAGAAATTAGCACGGATGTGGTCATTCGTTGTTACGAGCTGTTAAATGATCCATTGTAATACCCTTCTTATAACTATAAACATACTATATATCTAAAATGTATGTGATTGCACGCATTGTCGTAGTATAGATACCTACTTATGTGTATACCTAATACTTATACGCATGAATATATTAGGATTTCCTAATTAAACGCTTTCAAACACAGTAATAGGCTGCATATAATACCGATGAAAATTAAATAATCCATTGATTAAAATACGCTTTGTGACAGTTATTGTTACTATTTTACTTTTCCCTTGTGTTCGACGAGTGTACAATCCATGCATATAAGACGTATATAGGAGGTACCTATATGTATATTATAATAGTCAATGATGCGCTTTCTTTTATCATCATATTTCATCGCCGTCAGTCAGTCGCGGGCAATGAACATAAAAAAATCATACACTTGTGTACGCGTACTACAAGTACTTATACATATTGTTAAATTATATATAATATATTGGTAGGTATGTGCGTTGTAAAATTCATCGTGTAGCTGAAACCATCAGGTAATAATATTATTAACTGATAATACTAACGTGCACGCGTGGTCCAATGGCGGGCAATACATGCATCGCGAATTTTTACGACAGTGCGATACAAAATAATATTTTAAATTTTAATAATAAATGAATACATTATTGTTATAACATATTATATTGTACAAGCATTGTAGCGACGAAGCGACGGTGTAGGTAACCAATAATTTATCACCGATAAATATATTATTGTGAAGATTAATATTAACACAGTCAAATTATTTTTAATTTGAGTATAATCGAAAAGTCGTCTGCATCGATTAGGTACATATTGTATAATGTATATACTATATGCATATAGGTCTTATAGAGTTATAAAAAGTACCTAATAATAATATAGTGTAATACTTAACAAGTATAGTAAGTATTTATTTAATAATTTAACGCAGAAGGACAAAAATGCAATATTATCACACACACACACCTTTTAAATTAACTATTGTTTTTGAAAAAAATTTTAAAACGGAAAGCGTTATGGGAACCGCGTGTGATTAGCTATCTATTTAAACGGTTCCCGGTCAATCGTATATTATATGCATTTCCGTTAAAAAAAACAAGGTCTAGTTTGTTTTATGATGATGGTTATTATATATGACTGATTTGTATTTTCAATCTATAAATTACAAATTATACAGTTACTAGCAAACTAAAAGAATTAATAAAGTTTTTTTCTTTTTTTTTCACATAGTAAAATGGTTTGAGGAACGTTGTGAAACAGAATAAATATTGTTTAGATTGAAATTCAATTTAACGACAAGGGTTCAAGGAAAACGCGTGATTAATTTTTATGACAACCAAAATATATAAAATACCGTTGTCTGTTAATAATAACACATAAATAAACTCTGCAGAAACACGTGTATATTAATCATACACTAATTAAGAACACGACTACTATAATATAATACCATTAAATATAAATACTGCCTTTCTCTTGAACACTAAAACATATAGGTAGGAATCTATATACATTATATAACGATGGTGATTTTTAATTTAAATATTTATTAATTTTACTTTTTCAGTAAATAATATGCCTTAAAATCTGTATTTTAAAATAAATGTAAATCATGCAAACACTTACTCGCTTCTCCTCTGCCTTCGCTTCCAGTTTGTCGCATCCATAGAGTAACGTGTTTAGAAACTGCGAACACATAAATTGCAACAAAAATTATCAAGCATATATAGACGATATATATATATATATATATATATATATTATACATTTCTCGCGTCTAAAATGTATAACATGATCCAGAATTTGTTACGAACAAATATATATATATATATAAGAAGAATGCAAGGAAGCTGTGTTCTCATGTGTGACCGACTTCCTAATAAAGTGGATAATAGAAAACGAAATCGTGTATAAATGTCCATAACTAGAAATATGGTATATTCGCTGTATAATCTCCATTCACTATCAAAGTTATTACTTCATGTTCTCTAACTCTGCATCTTGTATTGTTACCCTGTTCACGACATAAGAGTGAAAGGATCATCAAACTTTCAAATATTATTTAGTAAACGTATCAGAGCGTTTTATATATATATATAATAGTCAATTTAGAGCTTGTCCGCAAATTTTGTGATAGTAGGCCAATATTAATGTGTAACATTATAAACAAAATACAGAAAATTTGTGATAAAACGCCCATGATGTACATACTAATAAGAGTTTATCGACATTGTTCAGATAATATAATATATTATACGTAAAATACTTGGCAATACAGTGTTATCAATATTATATCGCAGTAGCAATCAAAACAAAAAACAACTATAGCGTATATCAGTCGAACAATATCATATTGCAGGTAATAACAATAATAAGTTTAAATAGTCAACAAATCGAAAAGCAACAGTTATTATTATTTGAAGCAATTTCAAACCATCAAATGTTAATAGATGTTTCATTTTTTGTTGGATAGATTTTTACCAAAGAAATCTGTGTGGGTGAATGTTAATGCGTAGGTCCGGTTGTAAATTTTCGAACATCCACTACTATTATACATACATGGCCATAACACATATAATATGATATCGCAGCAATAAATATTTCAATACATGACATCTTATATCGATGTACCCATACATATAAGTGCTAAATATCGTATTTTTTAATTAGTCAATAGATTTTTTATTCATAGCACTCGGTCAAGGACTTAAATGAGAAGAAAAAACTGTCACGAGATTTAGCAATCTTTACACACATTTACTTGATATCGAGATATTGACAGTTCAATTGCATTTGTATGGGTTTTGCTGGTTTTACACATGCAGTCTTAAAATATTTATTTCACGGCGTCTCTACAGTAATAATTATGCAACACGAATAAAATATATTCCCAAGATAAATAATAAACATACATAATGATTTAAACTTGATAAAAAAAAAAATAACTGCATTATAACTGAAATAATTGACATGAAATGTTTTCCGCAGATTAATTCCTGTGCACATATGCAGTACGACGAGAACGGTTTGGAATATAATATATATTATACCTAAATAGGTATCGCATATTATAAACTGTATTATATACAAAAGTAATTGAAAGAATTTTATACTATATTAGTCATTAATGTACACATAGGTCATAGGTATAATATTATAATAATTTACCTACAATATTGTAATCCACCGCATTAAACCGATTATCGGAAACGATACATTTTCCATCACGAAAAAGTACAAGTATACCTCAGAGGTATTTATAAAATTAAAATACCATGAGGTCGGAGTCTTTGCATAATGATGATACGTTCCGTTCGTCAGTCAGAGGTAGTAAAATATGATATAACAACAGAGTGATTCTGTAACCACAAACCAGGTATGCCTTGGGATATCGAGAGATTTGGAAAAAAAATTGTTCGTTCTTACACTAATAGTAAGTATATCTTAGACAAATAAGACATCTTACTTCCTCGTATTCTCTTTGAGGTGTTGAGTACCTACAATAATCGCCCTGCGTAAATAATATTATATATTATACGTACACAACACATATATCGTTCATACCTATCTATCTATGTCTATTAACTATAATTATACAAAGTTTTTAGTTTGTCCCCGCTAACCGAGAAAACAACCGAACCAATTTTTCTAAATTTTTGTACAGTTATTCCTGCTCAACATTCCCCTGATGATCTTGGTACTGATTTTAGCTTTCGATATCCCCTCTATCACCCTCCTTAATAAGTTTTAAGTTTAAAAAAATAATCATAATAATTTTGTTGATTTACCTTTGTAGCACGTGGCTAAATACATTATTTTGTTATTTGAATAAAATTTGTTTTTAATAATAAAAAAAAAAGAAAAACGTTGGAGTAGATCTTTACGAGCAAAGTGTTTTTCGCATGTTCAACCATACACAGGATTATCTCAAATTGGAAGCCCTAACCATAAGACAATTTTGATTCCTACTGGTGTTGAAACTGAAAACACTATTTATTCGGAAGTCTTATAAACTACTTTGTCTATTAACCATCATTTCGTTTTCAAATAATACGAACGTTGAGCAAATTATTTATCAAAAATAAAAAATATTATCATTGTTTATGTATATTAAGGTTTTTATTTTTTCGTGCAATACTGGACACGGACAAGCCGTATGCGGGACAGCTATTACATAGCGGTATTATAGCCCATAGTTTAATTTACATTAATACGATATTATAATACTTACACGCACGACGTGCATATATACAGCGCACTGTTTATATACGCGCATCACACGTCGCGACGTCCACCGGGAAGAGCCCGGAAGCCCAAGTAGATATGCGTACAGATATAATATTATGTAGTTATTTAGGTATATAATTACAGTAATTTGCTTATTGAAAACAATAAATTGCCGCGGAAAGGTGGGATAGATTTTCTCGTCGGGTCTATTAACAGGTATACTATATATATATATACATGCCATCATATAGGTGTATACCCTATATTGCTAACACGAGCGTGTTTTTACGCCTCCCGGACTATGTACAAAATCTTGTATATAATACCATTACACACTCGTACATAATATGTATAGCAACATCGGCGGCGGCAGGTCGGTTCCTATATATGCATTATAATATAACAAATACGCTGGTGTGCGCAGACGATAAAACCTGATCCGATCGATTACCACCGATAATATATACCGCCGAGTACCGACACGTATATACATTTTTTTTATTAGGTATTATTATTGTTACGCGTTTTGTATTTTAATTACTATTATTTTATTGTCCGACCAGTGGTGACTAAATTTTGTCTGCGTTTACGTGTACCCGCAATCGACAAAAGTTCTAGTAGTCAGGTATTTTATATGCATCACATTACTAAACATAATACTATAATAATATATTGTAGCTATCCGTATAATATTTTATTTAAAACCCGCACAATAATATACAACTTCATACATTTTGGTACTAAGATCGTTTGATACTGCATCTGGCTGGGTACAACCTTCTATTATACGTTACGATAATGACCCGGCAACTATAACATATTTTGTTTTTTTTTTACACTTTTATATCTATACTTCATTTGGAAACTAATGAGTGTGTACAGATTTTTGAATTAATTTTTGATATACGAATTAACCCCACGCAAATTAATTGTTGTTTTTTTAACCACTACAAATATGGAATATTATAATATATAGTGATACTTTCAAAATAATACGCATTTTGTTAAATTACTATTATATGCGTCAATATCATAATATATTAATATTTAATTTGGAAGAAATCTATTCTATTTTTATAATTTTTGAAAACTAATCTCAACTAGAATTAGGTACAAATATTATAATATGTTAAATATTATTAAATAAAATGAAAGAACGCATCAAAAATGTTCAATATATAGGTTTACTGCGTCCTTTTATAATATTTTCATTTTTCCATATTTAAGCACTTCATAGTACTAAGGTAACTATCTACTGTAGGTACTAGGTAATGTACGTGCATAGGTTATTATATATGAAATATATTGTATATTTTTAATATTATGTATAATAAAGTAATTCTTTTTACATGTATTATAATCTATATAATATATAGTATTAAACCAAAGTTACAACTACTGTCAACGTACATTTACCGGATTTACATTTATAATATTAATTTTGACTAAATAAATTACATCTTTTTATAGAATGGTTTTCTTTTCTTAACTGTTGTTTAGCTGTTATTATCGTATTTTATATTTATTGGAAAATTGAAATTGTACATGATGACTTTTACTATATATCTACTGATATTAACAAAAACATTTTTAGACTTTAGAATAGGTCATTCTATACTCTATAGTATAATATATTTTTATGTTATATACCTATAATACAGTTATCTGAAACAAATATTTTTAAGACAAATGTTTAAAATGCACGTTTATATATAAAAAGCAATATTCCTACCTATACACAAAAATTAAGCGCGTGAATACCTATATAGTGAATAGTAAATTAATTAGGTATAGGTATATATTTTTTTTTGAATCTAATGTATTGGATACAATTTCAAAATGTTTTTTAATCATTTTATCATCGTATAATTTTAAAATAAATTCGTTATAATTTATATGTATGGCTAAAAAAGCAAAATATTCAAAAGAAAAGACATACCAATATAAACGCATAAAATGCAATGCTTTGCTATATGAATACATAATAAGACAGGAACTCACATATACATTATACAATAAATAACAGCTATTATTTTTTTTTATAAGTTAAAGTAATAATATAAGGTTCAAATATTTTGTTTATATTATGTGATTTGAATATTTGTAATCAATTTAAGTTATTTTATTTGAACGAAACGATTTAAGATATCATCACGTACTTCAATAAATATCTAAACTTTGAAATTTCGCCAGCTTTAATTAAAGGTTTAGTATTATTATAGGTATATGATAATACAATATGTATTTAATAATTGTATATATTTTTTTCACTAAGACTAAATTCAACTTAACAAAAAACAGGTAAGACACGTCTGGTACATAAACATTCAAAAGTGAGAACTATATTATAATATATCAATATGTATAGGATATAATGTAAATACATCATATTATGTAGTACACTAAAAATTTTAATTTCATACAATAATTGTCACCCAATTAACTTTTTTTAATCAATAAAAAAATATGAAACCTAATAAAAAAATATAAAATAAAATATATTATTAAACGACAATCGAAGAACGTGTAAGATAATCCACCTCTATTCCACCATAATCATACCTCTATACATTTATAAAAATAATTTTGTAAAAAAACTGCAAATTTTTAAAATTTTAAACTATACCTAGGCTAAAAAAAATTAATTCTTAATTTATATATTAATATGTATTATAAAATTATTTCAAATTAAATACATTTAAGAAAATGCAACATCTAATTTAAAACTGTTAAAATTTTATTTTTAGAAAATAGGTAAAACCTACAAAAATGCTCAAAACATCAGACAAACTTATTAAAATCCAGTTTAATGTTAACATAACCAATTATCCATTTATAGATATCAGGTGTAAGGATTTATATCGTGTAGGTATACATCGGTACACATGAAAACGTGACCAAAAGAATGTGTTTCGCAAAATGGAAATTTTACCAGAACTAGTAGTATACCTATAGTAGAGACTATCAATATTATTGACATCACGAAGTACGCGGTATTATGTAAACAATTTAAACATGTATCGACACGCGTATTACATTGAATTCGTTCTATTGAATAATAGAAGAACTCTATACTCGTATCTATAGCAAAAAATTAATAAATTTTATTAAAGAAAAATTACGTACCTGTTATATATATTATAGGTACTAATGATCAACGCATCATTGCATTAAGCAGTAACACGAGTTCATGTAGATATTATGATATGTAGATATAGGTAAGTACGCGTCATTTATTTGCGCTATACCGGTTGATATATATTATATGCCTAAATAGATAAATCAAACGGAAACACGCTTGTTTTAACGATCTACTATGTACACATATCTCGGTGTAAATCTGAATAAAATCGCGATTCGTCTAGTCGGAAATTGTTTGTAAAACATCAGCCGACTGCAGTAGCGTATATTATAACAGCTAGTCGAGTTGTGTAATAGTAGGTTTATACGCAGAAAATAATAATGTGTAAATAATAGCGACGCGCGTCGTACTATTCGTATATATGTACAGGCATGTATTGTGGCGCTCGTGACTTACCTGCATTTGCCAATTAAAGTCCAACTGTTCGTTCGCCCAATTACTGCCGTTACAAGAGTCGGGAACGATTTGATCTCGGGGCGAACAATTCACCGAGGACAATTCCATGCTACGGACGAAACGACGGAATCCAAAGCGTCGAGCATGCGTAAGCTGTGCGCCTTTATATCGGAAACGTCAAAAGAATATGATATAGGGGTATGGTAATTATAACGAATTTTTTTTTTTTTTTTGCTTTTCGAAAACGAACGAACCAACGGTAAAGTGTGTATACGTGTAAACAAGATATGTGCGGAAAAAGCGAAAACGAATAAAAAAAAAAAAACTATTATTTGAAACCTCGGTGTGGGCGAAATACGAAAAAAAAAACAAAAAATAAAACTGCACTGTATCGCGAAAAAACGCACGAAAAACCCGTGGACAAGAGTACAATAATAATAATAATATTATTATTATTTTGTCGTTTATCCCTTGTGTATTATAATAATTATTATTATTCGCCGGCGGGACAGACAGCGCGGAGTAGTTCGTGTGCCGCGACGGTGGTTTTCGAACTGGTTGCGGCGGCCCCCGTGAACCGGACCGGCGGCGGCCAAAGATGATGTTGCGGGGCATCATGAATGAAATGGGCGTGGCCCCGGCGTATCGGCACACCAGTGGGACAACGCGAACCCCTCCTCTACGCATTATCGTCGTGAGGTCCGTCGTAATTGATTTGTAATAAAAACGAAAATCGTTTACGCGGTATATTAATATTATAATAAATAGTGTACCGCGGGGCTACCTGTTGTTTCACGACGCGCTTACACCGCCGCTGCAGTTTTTGCCGTTGATTCATCGTGATTTACTGCTGCTGCTGCTGCATCGGCTAATAATCATTGCAAACGGAAAAATATGCGCTGTAGGTCCATATACCTAGGTAA